>CAJFCO010000183.1:437446-481596 GCA_904066015.1 Synergus gifuensis
TTTTTTAGGAAACTGGATTTTGTCACCACCACAAAGCTTCCTCTATGAGGAAGCAAAATAAAGAGATTGACGTAGAATTTGAATTCCCTTGAAATTTTAATATTATCCGATTAAATGTTATCAGATTCTGATTAAGAATGACGACACGTTTGGCTCTGAATTCAAAAGTGTTGACGTAATCGAAACTTTCCACCTTCTAGCCAAAAATAAATGTTAACTTAACATTATAAATCAAGAGCGAGATTTTAAGACAGAAAACAATTTAACGAGAAAAAAGTGTTAATTTTTCATGAAACAAGCAGCAATCCAGTGTCTCTGTCTCCACAATAAAAGATTATATCTGCTACTAAAATTTATATCTCTCGGTGTTCTCGAAAGTTTCGGTCCAGTGTCTAATTATTGTCGAGCGTTAATTAACGCTATTCTGAAGATATATAAGAGGCTTTAACGGTCTCTGTCTGAAATCCTTCGCAGACGAAGCGACCACTTAAAATTCATCGTTGGTTTGAGGAAGGTCGGAATCAAAATTCGGATCGGTGCCCAAATGGCGAGGGCTTCAAAAAAGCCCGCGGCGATGATTCTCATTAACGCGATCGTCGACACCGGAGAGGCTGGTGCGGAGGTGGAGATTTACAGTCTGTCGAATCCTGCGGTTCACCAGAATCGTGCTCAATTCCCAGGTGTCAATGGAGGGGCCCTGAGGTCCCGAGAAATCGCCAGAGAGAAGTGAGAGGATGCTGCAACTTTATTGAGTGTGTGCCTTTTAAAAGACGCCTCCACGTTTACCAGATGTGCAGCTTCTCTCAGATCTTCTAGAGAAACTATCTTTCTTGTTAAAAATTAAATGTATAAATGGTGAAGGTTATCTTGAAGAAAATCCTATAACCAGGGGTACATAAGTCTTGAAATCTCTACAAATCACTGTTCAATCATTGCATTCAGCTGCAATCCTTAAAATCTTGAAAATCTGTTATAGTATAGTCCGTGTAGAATTTTTGATGGGGTTCTGACAGGGTCCTGATTAGTTTTCCCTACTTCTGATATGGCCCTAACCAAGTTAACCAGAAAGGCCTACATAAGGCTTGTAACGCTTAGGCAGAATATTGCCCTACTTAAGGAAAACTGGCAAGGGCCTTGTCAGTTTACCCAAAAAATACCCTAGTAAATACCCCACCTGGGAAAAACTGGTCAATACCCCATCAGGATTAAAAAAACTATTCTAATATTTGATTATTAAACTTTTTAATTTTCTGAAAATAAAAGTTCTATTATAAAAAAGAGGTATTAATTATGCAGAAACAATAAGTAATTTTAAGAAATTTTTAAAGAATTTAAAAATAGTTCACGAGAGTTTCAAGATTTTAGAATATTAAAAATATTTTTTAAGTATATGAAGGGATTTTAAATGATATTAAAGAATTTTAAAGGATTTTTAAACGATTTCAAGTGATTTTAAGGAATGTAAGGAGATTTCAAGAACGTTTAAGTGATTCTAGAAAATTTAAAAAGATTTCCAAAGAATGTAAGGATTTTTCAGAGCTTTCACAAGATTTAAAAAATTGTAAGATATCGTAAAGGACTTTAAGAAATTTTAGTGAAATTTAAGAGATTTCATGTGATTTTAAGGAATTTAAGGAGATTTCAAGAAATTTTAAGTGATACTAGGGAATTTAAAAGGATTTTCAAAGAATGTAAGGATTTTTCAGAGTTTTCACAAAAATTGTAAGATATCGTAAAGGACTTTAAGAGATTTTAGTGAAATTTAAGAGATTTAAAGTGATTTTAAGGAATTTAAGAGAGTTTCAAGAAATTTCAAGTGATTCTAGGAAATTTAAAAGGATTTTAAAATATTTCCCAAGATTTCAAAGATATAAAGATTTCCTAAAGGATTCCAGAGGAAATTAAAGCGATATAAATAGATTTCAAGTTATTTTAAAGAATGTTTAAAGAATTCAGGGGAGTTCCAAGATTTTAAATTAATTTGCACATTTTGTTAATTTTTTCAAAGAATTTTCACAAGATTTTAAATGATTTTAGGGAATTTAAAGATATTTCAAGAGATTAAAAATATTTGTAAATAATAAGGGATTTTTATTGAAGTTAAAAAATGTCAAAGGCTTTTAAAAGAATATGAAAAAAGTAAAGAATTTTCAAGAAATTTCAATTATTAAAACATGCTGCCAAAGAATTTCTAAAGATTTCAAGTGATTTGAAGGAATTTAAGAAGGTTTTAAGAAATTTCAAGAGATTCTGGGTAATTTAAAAGGATTTTCAAAGAATGTAAGGATTTTCCAGAGTTTTCACAAGATTAAAAAAATTATAAGATAAAGGACGTTAAGAAGTTTTAGTTTTAAGGAATTTAAGAGAGTTTTAAGAAATTTCAAGTGATTCTAGGGAATTTGAAAGGATTTTAAGATATTTCCCAAGATTTCAAAGATATCAAGATTTCCTAAAGGATTTAAAGTGATATAAATAGATTTCAAGTTATTTTAAAGAATTTTTACAGAATTCAGGGGAATTTCAAGATTTTAAATTAATTTACACATTTTAAAAATTTTTTCAATGTATTTTAAATGATATTAACAATTTTTAAAGGATTGTAAAAGAACTTTCAAGAATTTAAGGATTTTCAAGAATTTTCACAAGATTTTAAATGATTTTAGAGTATTTAGAGATATTTCAAGAGATTCTAAGGAATTTAAAAGGATTTCCAAAGAATGTAAGGATTTTCCAGAGTTTTCACAATATTTAAAAAATTATAACATATCGTAAAGGACTTTAAGAAATTTTAGTGTATTTTAAGAGATTTTTCAAGTGATTTTAAGGAATTTACGAGAGTTTCAAGAAACTTCAAGTGATTCTAGGGAATTTAAAAAGATTTTAAGATATTTCCCAAGATTTCATAAAATAAATAGATTTCAAGTTATTAATTTACACATTTTGTTAACTTTTTCAATATATTTTAAATGATATTGACAATTTTTAAAGAATTGTAAAAGAACTTCCAAGAATTTATGGATTTTCAAGAATTTTCACAAGATTTTAAATGATTTTAGAGAATTTAAAGATATTTCAAGAGATTAAAAATATTTGTAAATATAGTAAGGGATTTTTAATGAAGTTACAACATGTCAAAGGATTTTAAAATAATATGAAAAAATTAAAGAATTTTTAAGATATTTCAGAGTTATTAAAACATGCCAAATGATTTCTAAAGATTTCAAGTGATTTTAAGGAATTTCAAAACATTCAAAAGAGTTTCAAAATTTGGAAGTAATTTGTGGCAATATAAAATGTATTAGTATTCTTTAAAATTTGTTAAATCTCTTAAAATTTACTGAAATTACCAAAAACTCTTGTAACTTTTTTAAATCCCTTTAAATCGTTAGTTATTAAAAATTATGAAAATAATATAATCATAAAATGTAGTTTAATAATAATTTCCATGAAAACCTGTTTAAAGTTCCTAGAAATATATTTTTCCGTGTTTGTCAACAATATACAAATTATTAAATTTTCAAATATACAAATATAACTATCTTTTATATTTTCATAAATAATCAAGTGTGAAAATTGTTGGGTTGATTTCAACGTGAAAAACTCTTCAATGCCCTATTTCATTCACGGAAAAAAGAAAATATCTGAATTTACCATTTAAAATAGTCAACTTGCGCTCTGGCCCAAGTGGAAAAGTCGGAGTTATGCCGGATGTTACAAATGGCATAGTACTGTGCCAGTTGTGAACGAGGAGAAATGCCAGTACTTCCGGGTAGTACCGCGCCAATCGTCGGCGCAGTACTGGGCCAGTACAGGCGCAGTACAGATTTTATCTGCTGGCATTACACTGACTTAGGAGGTCTGCCGACGGCTGGCCCAGTACTGGGGCTGTACAGGCGGAGTACAGATTTTATCTGCTGGCATTACACTGTCTTGAGGGATCTGCCGAGGGTTGGCCCAGTACTGGGACTGTACAGGCGCAGTACTGATTTTATTTGCTGGTAAACAGCTGGTTGAAATTAGGCCAAGGTTTGACACAGCACGGAGAAAAAAGTATCCTCTAAATGTACTGGAGATTCTATGTTAAAGAATTTACGTTTTCGTTACAGAAGATAAGATAGAAATGACAGATTTTTTAAGTTAATATTATTTCCCGATATGTCAGGTTTACTTAAAATTTTTTTAAGCATCCTCTGTAAATATAACTAGAAATATCTGTAATATTTACAGATTTTATAGGTTGATTATACACGTATTTGATGGTAATGATATTTTGTAAGTCTTACATAAAAAACCTGTAAAGGTTATAGACTCTGTTAGTTGTGCATACTATACCCTCCCCCATGCGCACACGTGTATGCTCGGATTGAGCATACCCTGGAAAAAATGTGGGACCACCATCTCGAGAGCTTAGGGTAATGGTTAGATAGCTGGACTCGCGTCCCGTAGGTCGTGCGTTCGATTCCCCCCAGCGTTTGCGTGCGAAATTTTATTTGTTATATAAGCGTTTAAATCTACAAATAACGATTAGTTATAAGAATATCCATAATATAACTGCGAATAAACCATGTTCTTAATTGATAATTGTTTTTTAAGACATTTTTTTCAATTTTTATTTACATTTATCTGTAACGGTTACAGACTTTTCGGTAAGTTTAATGGAATTTTTTTCTCCGTGCAGGTTTAGTACCTTGAGCAGTACCGCCCCAGTACAGACTGTCGGTACAGGTTTAGTACCATGAACAGTACCGCCCCAGTACCGACGTCAACTCCCAGCCGAGTTACCTTATGTGATAATGCCAGTACTCTGCCGTTTGCCATTCGGTATTATACCAGTACCACGCCAGTACAGACATCCGTCCGGCGGTACTGCCGCGGTACCGCGCCAGTTGTAAATTTCCACTTGGGGGACGCATTTTTCCTGGAATTTAGTAAGTTTTACTATTTCAAATTGTAACTCTTACAATGAAAAAGCAGGATTTACAATTTTCTTAGCAAACATTACCATTTGAAATAGTAAAACTTACTAAATTCCAGGAAAAATGCAAGTTGACTATTTTAAATGGTAAATTCAGTTTTTTTCTTTTTTCCGTGTTCTCAACAAATTGGTGTTAGTGAGATATACGGAAAAAAGAAAATGAAAATAAATGTCTGGTTGTCTCTGGTTAATATCACACGAAATTGCTATAAAGTCATTGAAACGCTTGAAATTTCTTAAAATCCCCTACCAAATTTCTTTAATCTGACCCCACTTGCACAATAATTGTACAATAATTATTTTCGGTGGCTCTTGTGTCAAATACAAGTGAACTTTGTCCATTGAGGCTAATAATGTCTTCGTGTGAAAAAAATGTGCTCTGGAGAGTGTGCACAGGTGTATAATGGGCATATGCAAATGAGAGACGACAAGATGTCGCCACCGTTTGGGCAATGCTTCTAAAGTCTCCTCTCATGGCCTTCATTGTGTGTGAATTCTGAGTGTACGACATACCAAAATTCAGACACGTAGGAGTAAAGAGGTCCCATGCCTCACACCCACCTTAATTCTCCTAAAAAAGACATCAGCCCTTTTTCGACAATTTGACACGATTTGTGGCCCCTAAAGAAATTCTGAGGAGGTCGTGATTGCTCGCTTGTTTTTCTTTCCTTTAACTGTTTGACAGTAAACCTTACGGCTGTCATGTACTTGATTTGAATGCTAAGCAAGCGAAATGAGTCTAATAGCATCATTTATGTTAGCGGAAACCTGCATTGAATTTTTAATATTTTCGAATCATTCCACATCATATCTTTTATTAGGGCATTAAAGTCGTATTAATATTTAAATTATCTGAGAATGAGATACGGCTCATCTGATTTGTGGGATTTTTAGTTTTATGAAATTGTGAACATAATTAAGAGACAAACCTTTGTTTCTTAAAGGGAGAGAATTCATAAAATGCTACCTTCGTCATGGATTTTATACGCGTCCTCACGTACAAGTCGTTCGATCTTTTCTGCGAAACCAAAGACATGTCGCCTCACGTAGAAAAGAGAAGGGTACTATTCAGTGTATAAGAAGGTCTTTTATACTACGATAATGAGATATGGATATGCAGATTCATTGGCGTCGAATTTTAAATTAATTTCAGTAACATCAACAATCTTAATTAAACGAGCTTCAAGCGCAAAAATAAATGAGCAACTTCAGCAGAAAAAACTGTCAAAATTTCTACAATCACACTGACTTCTTACATGAAAATTTTGTCTTTTGATGAACACTTAATAGACAAATTAAAATTACAAAATCGACTTTTATCTCAAATCTATTCTCTTCTCAAGAACTTATAAAGTGGAATTATTTCAAGTTGACGCCTGTGAATAAATGAACAGGTGGAAGGAACCTAAGTCCTGATTCTTCATATGGTAATGCACGACCTTCGTCGTTATACCGTCTGTTTCCAGCGAGTCCTTTGAATTTCTCAAGATTCCTCCTCGGGATCTGTCACGTGAATCTGATTCGAATATCAGATTCCGAATAAATTTCCAAACCGATTCAAGATTGCAACAAAAAACGTTATTACTCACTGAAACAGCGCTGAAATTTGTTTAAATTAAATCTCTCTCATCGTATTGCACTTAAATGTCCTTATTTAAATTTTTACATATATCTTCTCAAAGTAAAAGTTTATTTACATACTTATTACAAATGTCTACAAATCAATCACACTGAAACAACATCGCTTTCAATTACAACCTTAAAGCTGTATCTAGATTAATTAATAGACCATTCTTTCAGAACAGAATTCGTAATTGGAATTCATGAATGCCTAACGTAATTTTTTTCTCCTCTGCGGTAAAATATGTATCAATAAATTTAATAACGGTACACAGGCATAAATTATATTCACTGGAGCGAGTAGGCCGAAGAAAAGTCGATCGATTTATCGACATGATTGATGGCATATGTAATAATACAAAGGAAGTCAATTAATGATCGCATTAATTAATAAGGCTTCAACTTCGGCCGGAATATGTTCTGGCTAAATTGACGTCCTGTCTGTACTTGGTTCGCTTATATACTCAGCCAGTGAATGCCAATTAGTATTCTACACGTTTGTCCAGAGACAACGCTGAAAGCAAACACTTTAATTTCTTCGTGTGAACAGGATAAAGGCAAAAAATAAAAAAAGGACGCATTTTATTTTTTATAATCACCATATTCTTAGATGGGAACTGGACATAAACTGGTAAAAATAGTTATATTCAAAAATCTAGACTCTAGACATAGAAAACTGTAAGAAGAAAGAAATAATAATGAAGCAATTAGGAACCTTCTAAAAACCAAGGCTTTTAACCTTCAACAGACAAGAGACATAAAAATGTCATGCCTCATCCTTTTCTCACCCTCTTCCCCCTCTTCCCTCCTAGTTAACCTCAATGATACTATTTCAGTCGGTGAATTTCACTCCTTGACGACTCAATTCATTCTCCGGAAATCGCAATATATTTTATTTGGTTTAGAGAATTAATTCATGAGAATTTTAGTCATGCAGTTTTAGCAAGTGCAATTACAAAATGCCCGCATCTAAAATAATAATAGTAATACACTCGACTCTTCCAATATTAACGATAATAACGACCCGAATATTAACAAGTTCTGAATATTAAGGGGAGACACCACCGAAATTTTAATTCGTTTAAATTTAAATGGCTAAAAGGTGTTGATTTTTTTATAGCATTATTTTCGACGTAGAATGATGCAACGTATTAAAAACTAGCTGTCAAGTTGTGTCAACTTTTGTACTCATTCAATGAGCACTTTGCTTCCTGTAAGCAAATATGATTTGTTTCCTCATAGAGGAAGCATTAAGTATTCTTTTCATCAGCATTAAATTTTGATTATTTGAGAAGTTATATTCGAAAAATTCATTTTCGAAAACTACAATCAAGCATAACTTTCTCATTTTTCAATGAAATGCATTAATCTTATAGGTCAATCGATTGGTCTGAACACAAAGAATCTTCATTTCCCTTGAACCAGCTTTAAATTTTTATTATTTGAGAACTTATATTCGAAACATTAATTTTAAAAAATACAATTAACCATATCATCCTTGTTTTTTAATGAAATGCATTAATCATATAGGTCAATCGATTCGTTTTGATGAAAGGAAACTTCATTTTCTTTACATCAGCTGAACATTTTGAATATTTGAGAAGTTATAGTGGAAAAATGTATTTTTCGAAAATTATAAAAGTACATGAAACTTGTAAAATTAAATATTTTGGTAAATCCTTGTCAAAAAAATTCTACTTGGCAAATAGTGGAATAAATATGCCAAATTTCATCAATTTATCTATACGCGTTCTAAGGATATTATAGGATCGTTAAAAGCGTGACACACACACACACACACACACACACACACACACACACACACACACACATCCGGACAATTTTTCAGGACATCATATATTAGATATATTCCACTTAAAATATGTTCAAAAAAGCCTTTTTTTAGAAACTGGATTTTTGTCACCACTACAAAGCTTCCTCTATGAGGAAGCAAAATATATAGAAAAATTTTTGAGCTACATATTTAGAATTTTTGTTTTTTCAAGTAGTCAAGATATCGGTAATTCCATACGAGAGTTTGTTCAAAATTGTAAAGAAAGTGTATACAACAATAATTGCAAATGAGAAACAACAAAAATTGCAGAAGATCAATTTTAAACATTAAAGGCAAAATTTAAATAATTTCAACTTAATAAACACTTTCTCAAAGTCCAAAATTTGTCTTTATATTGTAACTTTTTATTATTTTTTATACGGAAATAAATAAAATAATAATAAATAATAATTTTTATTTTAATAAAATGAAAAAAAACTCTTGTATGGATTTACTGATACCTTGAATACTTGAAAAGATAAAAATTCTAATTTTAAAATTCTAATTTATAATTTCTAATTTACTTTCTAATTTAAAAATTTTCTAATTTTATAAAATTTAATAAATTTTATAAACTTTCTAATAAATTCTAATTTAAAAATTTCTAATTTCTAATTTAAAATTTTATATTTGGCCCAAAAAATTCGAAAAAATCCATACAGTATCTACTAACAATAAGAAGTCAATTCCACCCTAAACGGACAACCCTCACTCCCCATTCACCCTGAGCACGCCTTAAAAAATGAAAACTTCACCACTTCTGTGCAGTGTTTTTTTTTGGAAAAACCACAATTAATAAAAGTTAGGAAAAATACATATATAGGTTTTTTGAGTTGCTGAATTCGAACCCGAGATCCGTTGACCACCAGCATATCAGGTTCAAGGTCATTTGAAGGTCAAACTGCCAAAAATCCAATAAAAAAATCCAAAAAAATACATACATAAGTTTTTGGGAACACTGTTTTCAAATACGAAATTCGTTGACCTCTATCATATCAGATTCAAGGTCATTTGAAGGTCAAACTAAAAAGAATCCTATAAAAAATCCAGAAAAATACACATATAGGTTTTTGGGGTCGCTGATTTCGAATCCGACATCCGTTGACCTCCAGCATATCAGATTCAAGGTCATTTTAAAGTCAAATTGAAAAAAATTCGATAAAAAAATCCAGAAAATATATACATAAGATTTTGGGAACGCTGATTTCAAATCCGAGGTTCGTTGACCTCCATCATATCGAATTAAAGGTCATTTGAAGATCAAACTGCAAAAATCCTATAAAAAACCCAGAAAAATACTTACATAGGTTTTTGGAGTCGCTAATTTCGAATCCAAGGTCCGTTGACCTCTACCGTTTCAGATTCAAGGTCATTTGAAGATTAAATTGCAAAAAATCCGATAAAAATTCCAGAAAAATACATACATAAGTTTTTGGGAACGCTGATTTCAAATTCGAGGTTCGTTGACCTCCATCATATCAGATTCAAGGTCATTTGAAGGTCAAACTGCCAAAAATCCAATAAAAAAATCCAGAAAAATAATGGGGGGTGAGGGCGTTTAGAGTGGAATTGACTTCTTATTGTTAGTAGATACTGTATGGATTTTTTTCGAATTTTTTTTGCCAAATCTAAAGTGGGCCAAAAACCTGCCTTAGAGACCCTCTCCCTTTCATTGCCCTCGGGCATCTTATTGGTTAGTATTGGCGCGCAGTTTAAAATGCTAAAAAATACTATTTTGTGTGCAATTCGCATGCGCAATTGATGTAACGCATGCGCAATTGATCTGACATTTGAGAAAAGAAATTTGGTTAATATTGGGAACACCTCCGGCTTGAATTTCGTCAATATTGGGAGAGTTGAGTGTATTACTTTTGTATTTTTACCAGTGACACTGTCACATAGTAAAACCAGTTAGAATGAAAAGTAACTAAATTATTATGCAAAATTTAAAAGTGAAGCATTTTTTTGAGTTACTGTAGACAACATTGGCTATTAGTTTCGTATGAAGATTACACATACGGAGGAATTTAACATAACGACTTACACAAAGGGCACTTTGTGATCGAGGAGTGCAGACGACGTGCTTGCAACAACGGCAATGCTTCGACGAGTCAGTTATAGCAAAGTCAAGCATATACCTAGAGTAGATGAGCACTAATTGGTGTTAATTGGTGGCTCGCTCTGCAGCCTGGTTTCCCACGCCTGCGACTTTTATGCTCGCCTTTCTTCCCATCTCCTTTTTACACCCTGAATACTTATCTGTCTTTATACGTGAACGCACGTATATTCTAATTTGCAAGCCAGCAGCGTTAAAGCCTCTTTTTCCCCTTTTGTGTTTTTCGGACCCACTGCAAACGGCTTTTGTTACAGAAATGAATTTCTATAGAATAAGAGAGCTTGAGGAAGTATAAGAAGGGTTAAAAGCAGTTAAAAGAACGGAAGAAGTGCGGAAGTGAGCGCGGATGATTAGGAAAGAGAAAGGGAGAGTAGAATAGACGTTACTCCTATTGCAAATAGCGGAATTTGCGTGGGTGGCTTGAGACTTTGTTGGAAATCCAACCTACGACCCTAGAACGCAGACAATAATAAGTCATTAAAAATGTTTCTATTTTACGAACAGATGGCTGAGAATATCTCAAAATTAGTAAAATTTTTATGACGCTTTAAGTATAAAATACATTTTAATGTCAATTTCAATCTGTTTCAGTATAATCTTTTCCAGTTTTACGATGACAGAAAGAATGTCTTACAAAAAAAAAAAATGAATGTAAATATTTGAATGCAAACCACAGTGTCAATAACAATGAGTTATTTCCTCCCTTGGATACTGTGGATCGATAATATCATAAATTATATAGAAGCAGATAGGCACTCAATAAGAACGATTCAATCTCTTTTTTATTGCACTTAAGTAAGGCGAATTGCTATTGTGGTTTGCGGATTGACTACATAAGTATATATTTCCCCTTTCTCTGGGACTGAAGAGTCCTCGGCGAGCCACAGAGGATTCGAGAGGGAAAGTATTATATATACTACATGTAGGATTCGAAACGGGAACTCTGTAACCTTTCGATGAGAATTTTCGATTGGGATGCAATCTGCATATCCCCTTCCTTTCTCGATCGTTACGTGTATATTTAAATGCAACTCACATGCATCTGGCAAATAGAAGATATAATGGATATACACATAGGCATTTCTTTGAAACTATATCTGCTATGTTTCCAATGAAGCATTTTAGAGCTTCAAAAAAAATTGGTTGTTAAATTGATTTGAATTGAAGATTTAATCGACGAGATGAATTGAAAAAGTTACTTTGACGTCATCTTTTCTCTTCCTGGTTCTTCTTTTTTTCTTCTTTTGTTCTTCTTTTTTTCTTCTTTTTTTTTCTTCTTTTCTTTTTGTATCGAATGTCGACTCTCCCTCAAGTTTCTAGGAATTTCACCTCTCAACTCGCAATTGAGAAGTAAAATCGATGCTCCGCGTTCGCGTCATTGTTCCGTCACGATAAGATCTCGATCTTCGCTACCAGTCAGCAGTGTCTTCGATCTTGGATGGATCGACGACTTGAAACGGCCGAGCCCCGTTTGAAGCGGCCAATCAGAGTGCCGCGTGAGTGACGGACGACCAATGCAATAAATAAATTCCAATCATGCCGAAGAGAACCCTTTGAATAAGAATTGATCGGGTCGACATAGAAAGCTGGAAGTCTTCCTGATCAATTCGATATACAGATGATCTTCCGTTCAGAGAAGACCAATGACATCACGTTCGATCAGGTGCCTTGCAACAGCTTCTATAATAGAATAGACCATTTCGAAATCATTATCCCTTGTAGACTTCAATTCCGATGAAAGTACAGCCATTCGAAAAATGTCTTTGAAACTCAATTTTACATTCCCATCAATCTTTAATATGTACATTTGTACATAGAGATACTCGATCATTTGTACAAGGAGACATTACAGTTCTTAAGTAACATCTTTTTTTTTTCATAAAATCGTTTACTCTTCGGTACATGCAATTGAACGAAAGCTAACAAACTCGTTTGATTCAAATATCGTTAGGAAAGGATGTAATTCCCATCAATTAAGTGAGCATGGAATTATAAGCATGTTTATTACGCGATTATGTCACCTTTCTCTGCAAAGTAGGTAGATAATGTCATTAGTAGTCTAATCAGTCTAATAATCCATAGACTCTGATTAATAGCTACAAGATTCGACAGTTTATCGTGTCGACAATTCTCACTATTAGCGACAATCTCGATAATAAACGTGTCAGTGTCGAATTTACGATTTGCACATTATATTTAATCGATTACGTCCTGACAAACACGCACAGCACACTTACTTAGTCACCTGTTCATGTCGCACAGGATATTTATTACATCGACATTGTATAACTAGCACTTGACATTCGGTTCGCCGATTTAATGGGCTACGACCAAATCGATGAAACGTCAATTGCAGAAACATTTCACTTTTCAGAATGATCTGCAGTAGAAAAGTCTGCAAGGATCAGACAAGGGAAATTTTACGCTTTTTACTATTATTTCTGACAATTTTGAAATATTTGCAGGAAATAGTGGCTGGTGTATTGCGATGAATTAATGAAAGATTATAATATTGTGATTTTGTGAACTTAATTTGTTTGATTTATTGCAGAGGCAATTCACGTTGATTTTACAAGCGAGAGACGAAGCGAGCGCCGGCGTCATCGAGGAAGCGAGTTACAGTGGAATTGTCTTGCCAGGATCAAAATGGCACACCCTCAATCATCACGGGCAGAACGCGCACCTGGCTTATCAAGTGAGGGTCCAGTGTGCCGACCACTATTATAATGCGACTTGTACCAAGTTTTGTCGACCCCGGAACGACATCTTTGGACATTATACATGCGACGAAAATGGAGATAAAGCTTGTATACAAGGCTGGAAAGGCGCCGACTGTGAAACAGGTAAGAAAATTGTTATTGCTGCAAAATTTCACAGAAAAAACAAAGGATAAAGTTTATATCGATTTCAGGTGGAAGATTCGCCGCAACAAAAGTTAACCTTGCCGAATAAACTTTACACTTAACAACTTTACATAAAAGAAGATAATTTTGCGTTTTTAAACTGTCTCGGGATAATTTTTCAGTGAAAAAGCGTCGTCTGCTATGCGATTTACAGCAGCAAGAAAAACAGCAAAGTATAGATAAACTTGGTCTGTATATCAGGACATCAGATGTTAAAAAATGTTGTACCCTCGAACCTCTCAAATTTCACCTTCTCAAAATTCACAACCTCCCAAATTTCACGGCATTCCTCTCTCAAATTTCACCAGCAGCTTTCTCAATATTCACTTGATCTTTTTCTTATTATTATTTCTTCATTGACTAGTGCCTGCTTTTAAAGCTTTGCACATACGGCCATGACCAGGTTATTCACTTGATACAACTGCGCATGCCATCGCAATTGGCATCTGATTGGTTGCTATTGGCGCGCAGTTTAAAATGCTAAAAAATATTATTTTATACACAATACGCATGTGCAATTGAGCTGTCGCATGCGCAATTGATGTTACTATTGAGAAAAAGAATTTGGTGAAGTTTGAGAGGGCCTCTGTTTTGGATTTGGTGAAATTTGAGAGGTTCGAGTGTACTTACTTCAATTTCATTAAAAAAATTATTGTATCTATATCGGACAAATGAAAACATATTTTTCGTTATCCTATTATAAAAAAGACACCGCATGAAAATCTCGAATCAAACTCGAAATATATCGAGTATATCGAATTGAAGGCAGCCATGTTTAAAATTGGAGGCGGCCATGTTAAATAATGAATTAGCATTGGCATTGAATGTAGAAAAGTACATAGAAAGGCAAGTAGTGCGACGACGGCCGCGAAGCGGCCGTCAGTGGTACTACTTATTAAAAACTTTCAAGTTTGATTACCATCTTATGACTTATATAAGCCATGGAGTAGTTTTTGAAGATTGTATCATGGCGGATTGTTGGTGTGTCAATTGCTTTATTCCCGGTCACGAAAAATACGATTTAGTTTTTTTGCGGCAAGTCTAATTATTTTAAAATAATAATCAAATAAGTACAAAGTTTTTTTTTTAAATCTGGTGTCCTAATTTGTAGCTCGAATTTACTCATATTTTGCTGTTTTTCGTATTGCTGCTAAAGACGAAATAGACGACGGTTTTTATTCCACCCTGCTGGAAGTAAACAGATTCAAACGGATAGAAGTTTTTTATCTGTTTGAATTTAAACTTTGCATCCTTTTCTCAATCATGTTCTATTCTTTGTTAGATTTTTAAATCATTATCCGTTTGAATCATTTTCAATACATTAAGTAGAATATAATCTGCTCCTATCCGGTTGAATCCGAACTTTTTTATCCTTATTTGTCCTTATATCCATATCTATCCGTTTAAATCTGTCATTAAAGTAAAAATATGCTATCAATATAATATTTTTTGAAGAACGGATTAAAAAGGATAGGCAATGATTCAAACGGACAAATTTTTAATCCGTTATAGGAGACAGGATCAAATCTAAGTAATTTGTGGATAGATAAGGATTAAGTCACGGATAAAAAATGAACGATTGAAGCGAATAAGTATATAAACGAATAGTAATACATAAAATCGGATATAAAAGGATTAAAACGGATAGTGACACCCGATAAGATTATGATTCAAACGGATAGACGGATAGCCAACGGATACAAATGGATCGCCGTGTATAAAAAAGTATTCAAACGGATACTTTTACAAACCGCGGAAAATTTTATCTGCAACTAAATTTAACCATAGTTTTTTCTGTATCGATAAATTAAGTCAATTTTAATTCCCGTTCAGTTTAATTTCATTAAGTTTAATTGAATCAAACGAATTAAATCGCTGATTTCGTATTTTCTCGGCAATTAATAACCATATACTTATTACTTGCACAGTATTAATTTGCTGAAATTATTAATAACTTCCCTCGGGAACGTAATTAATATTTTTCATCGTTTAGGAGGTGAAAGTAACGTTTAGACCGTCTTCTACCTCTCTCTGAAATTTTCAACCGCAATAATGAAGCGCAATTAACCCAATCCATATACCAATGAAATTCAATCTGAATTTCACAGAGCGTGTGCGGTGATTTATTCGGTATCATAATGATAATAATTAATAAGTTGCTCTGCGTGAGTCCCGGTACGATTACACGAACAGCACGAGGAAGCATCGGTGAGTTGCGAATTTTGAATAAATCGTTCCTGAGTGCGAAGCTCTCTTCTTTTTTTTTTTTTTTTTATTTTGCCTGCTTCTTCCCGGGGTAATAATTAATTACTCTGAGAAGCAAGGAGCACATTGCTCAACCAAGTAATCGAAACGTTCAGCCTTCTGTCAAATAAAACAGTACTTTTAGGGGCTCATTATTCTTTCTCTTGTCCAATTAAAAAGTGATGCTAAACATCTCAAAACTTTAGATAAAACTGAAACGAATCTATAATTGTGTATTGAAATATTTGTATATTTATAAAAGTCTTTAGTGTGTCGAATAAAAAATTAATGAAGAAACGCAGTGAAAAATCTGTTAATTTAACGGAGGTCTAAGAACAAGCAATAATTCATATGCCGAGCGTATATACTGCATATATAGTATGTACAATGTACATAAGCTTAAGTTACTCAGTCAGGTTAACGGAACTTGAGACGTAATGAGGCTCGCGATTCGATTAATTTCCGTCGTCGCTTCATTCTAGACGGTGTACTATAAATCGCTTTAACTGCATATCGTCCATGTTTACAAAATGCAATGTCGGTACGAGCCTTAAAGGAGATTTTATGGCACTATTATCGACTTTGGTCTGGCGAAAAGCGAATACGAGAAAATTCATCGCACTTTAGCAGGCAAAGTACTTCGAAGAATGTCGTGTACTTCGTTTAGTAACTCCTACAGCATGCGAGCTACACCGTTTATGAATAATTACTCTATCTTCGATGTTGTAATTTTCTTTTACATCTATTGATTACCTCTAACTTCTCTCCTTAGAGTCATTATTTTTTTAGTACTGTAATTACTATCACTTTGTTGCATCACAAGCGCTATATAAAATGAAGTTGAAATCAATTCTTGTTTTATTAATTCGAATTGAAATTTTCAGTAACTCTTGCAGTCATTTTCGCAAAATCATTTCTCTAATTTATTTAACCTTTCAAGATTTTCTTCCTTCATGACATATGACGCACTACTAATTACATCTTCCTCACATCGTTAGATATAAGTCATCTCTCGAGACGAGTTTAATCATCAAGTCTTCTTCCGTCTAATATGTACTGCAGAGTTATTTATTGGACAAGCCAAAGAAATCGTAGGAGCCTTTGAAAATAAGATACTGCAGAATTTGTATTGTGTCAATCCTATCAAAAGATAAAGTAAACTTACGATTAGTTTGTACTTTATGCGTGGGATGATCTTTTTTAATCAATTAAAAGGAGACTTGAATCAACTTCTATTGATCCTTTCATCCAAAGGAGGATTTATGTGGGAAGATGAAATCTGGGTGGTGCTCCAAGATTGAGATGAGGAGACAGAAAGAAAGAGGGTCAGGGCCATAATAAGTCACTTCTGTCGGACACTGATGATACCGAAAATGTTTAAAACACTAGAGATATTGAAGATTTTGAAAATATATTGAAGAGATTGGAAATACATTGGAGAGATTGGAAATATTGAAGAGATTCGAAATATTGAAGAGATTGGAAATATTGAAGCATAAGCTTGAAATGAAAAGTGATTGGCCTCACCTCAGAATTAAGAGAATCGTAAAACCCACGAATTATCTCAAAGCGTGACTTAATGGGCGGACGTTAGGTGCATGTCGTACGATATGTACAAAGGTAGCGACACATCACGCCAGCCTCTCGAGTCACAATGGAGCCGTGTAATAAAACAGCTCTTTCTTTGCCATCTAATCGTTACTTCCGCCTCCCCATGACATATGGCCCAGCCAAGACAACTCACACCCGAGTCACCAGTTCAGAATTTGCTTCTTACGAATAGGGTTGGTAGCATCCGCTTTATGAGCGAGGCCCTTTCTAGGCGGAAAAAGGGTACCATTTAGAGTTCAAGAGTGTGGGAAACTTGCGAGATAAAGAAAGAAACAAACAGACCGTTCTTTTTTTTTATTTTCAATTCACAGAGGCTTATCTTCAGATTTACAATATCAAGACAGAAAACGAGTATTAGACAAACAGAGATTAGAATGAACGGCCCTTCTGTAACCTTATCTGAAGGAATTTCTCACGCTTTTTTGGCTTTTGGATATATGTGTTGATGAAATTGGCATTTCGAATTTTTGCGAGAGATGGTCGTAAGATTTAAATTCAGCTTTAGATTGCTTCTTTCTGAGAAAAAAAATCATTAAATGACGTGTCATTTGCGCGGATGATATAGTTTTTTGCCATTTGAAGGGACTTTTTGTTTGGGAGATATTAAAAATTTTGTGGTTTCAGATCCCCGTGCAGAAATTTTGATGAGGTTCTGACAGGGTCCTGGTCAGTTTTCCCTACTTCTGATATGGCCCTAATCAGGTTAACTGGCAATACCCATACAAGGCTTGTAACGCTTTGGCAGAATATTGCCCTACTTAAGGAAAACTGGGCAGGGCCTTGTCAGTTTACCCAAAAAATGCTCTAGTAAATACCTCACCTAGGAAAAACTGGTCAATACACCAAAAACTATTCAGCGGATTTGCTATTCACAATATTTGTTTATTAAACTATTTAATATTCTAAAAACAAAAGTTCTATTGTAAAAAGAGGTATTAATTATATAGAAACAATTAGTGATTAAAAATTTTTTTTTTAATTCAAAATAATTCTCAGGAGTTTCAACGTTTTAGAACATTAAAAATTTCTTTTATGGATTTGAAGGGATTTAAAATGATATTAAAGAATTTTAAAGGATTTTAAAAATATTTTAAGTGATTTCAAGGAATTTAAATAAATTTCAAGAAATTTTAAGTGATTCTGGGGAATTTAAAAGGATTTCCAAAGAATGTAAGGATTTTCCAGAACTTTCACATTATTTAAAAATTATAAGATGTCGTAAAAGACTTTAAGAGATTTCGTGATTTTAAGCAGTGGCGTAGCACCGGGGGGGCAGGAGGAGCAGCTGCCCCCTGTAAATTTGGACGGGGGGCAATATAGTCATTTTGCCCCCCCCAAGAAAAATTCTGTTGCTACGCCCCTGATTTTAAGAGAATTCAAGTGATTCTAGGGAATTTAAAAGAATTATATTTTCCAAGATTTTAAAGATATCAAGATTTCTTAAAAAATTTCATAAAAATTTAAAGCGATATAAATAGATTTCAAGCTATTTTAAAAAAATGTTTTAAAAATTCAAGGGAGTTCCAACATTTTAAATTAATTTACACATTTTGTTAATTTTTTCAAAGGATTTTAAATGATATTTAAAATTTTTTTTAAATTTTAAGAAAACTTCCAAGCATTTAAGAATTTTCAAGAATTTTCACAAGATTTTATATGATTTTAGGGAATTTAACCCTTAGATGCCACACTGGCGTGCAGCTTATCCCAGCCGTTTCTTGAACAATTTTAAATAAGTAAAACCACGAAATCGATACTTATGGCGACATCTCTCGTTCATTTCATTTTTCATTTTCATTTCATTTCATTTTCGTTAAATTAATTTTTTTAAGATACAATATTTCTATAATTGAATAATCTGCCTATATAAATGATTAAAGTACTTACTAAACATTATAAAAAAAAAATTTCAGCCAGAAATATTCAATAGTTTCTTCATAATAACATTTTTTTCACTGGGGTGCAATTTACCCCGGTGTGGCAGCTAAAGGTTAAAGATATTTCAAGAGATTTTACAAAATTTCAAAGATATCAAGATTTCCTAAAGGATTTTAAGATATTTTAAGAGGTTTTATAGGAAATTTAAAGCGATTTCGAGAAATATCAAGTGATTTTGAAAAGTTTTTAAGGAATTTAAAAACAAATCATAATTCTTTCAGGACTTTCAATTACTTAAAAATATTTTTAAATATTGTAAGGGATTTTTAATGAAGTTCACAAATGTCAAAAGATTTTAAAAGAATATGAAAAAATTAAAAAATTTATAAGAAATTTCAGAGATATTAAAACATGTCAAAGGGTTTCTAAAGATTTCAAGTGATTTTAAGGAATTTCAAAACATTCAAAAAAGTTTCAAAATTTTGAAGTAATTTGGCAATAAAAAATGTTTTAGTGTTCTTTCTTTCTTTGTTAGACCTCTTGAAATTGACTGTTACTAAAAACTCTTGTAATATTTACAATCCCTTTAAATCTCTAGTTATTAACAATTATGAAAATAATATAATCATAAAATGTAGTTTAATAATAATTTTCATGAAAATCTGTTTAAAATTCCTAAAAATATATTTTTCCGTGTTTGTGAAAAATTTTCCAACATATATTTTGTTTATAAGATGTTTATAAGAAAAATATTTTAAAATATTTATATTTATTTTTTTTTTCCTTTTTTTATCTCTTATTCTTGCATAAATAATCCAGTGGGATTTCCCTATTTTTACCCGATGTTTGGTTTCAACGTGAAAAACTCTTCAATGCCCTGTATTACTACTGTATAAAAAAATGCTCAATAATATTAAAATATCTTTATCGAAAATAGAAATGCCAAGCAGGGCCTCATCACAACCCTATTTTAAATAGGGCTAATTGCGACAATTAATCTGCACGGGTCAGTTCGAATGATTAAACAAAAAATGAATAAATTTTTCGGTGGAATTATTTTCAACACTATAACATCGTATAGTTTCTCTTTGAGTTCGAAAGTGTCGTCTCACCCTGTAGATTCGAGAGCACTATAGGAAAACTAGCTCTTCAATTTTTATGTCGAGCGTCGAAAGGTCAATTGCGGATTTCACTCGTGTGGAGCTTCACACGGCTGCGACTCGTCTCGCCGCAATAGCGAATGTTATTCAGTAAAATCGCAATATTCATCTGCATATCAACAGTTCCTCGCGAGAAACTACACTCGGTGAAAGGTCAATTTCACTTTTTTTCGTGTCATGGGGTTTCATCACTTTTCTAAATTTACCTACAAAACCATTTGATGAAAATTCCCCTATCATCCAGAAAATGGAATCAGAAAAGTATATGTACAGAATAAACCGGTCCTGAATTAGTAAAGATTGTAACTTGAAGGGATTTTTATTTCAAGATGACATGAAAAATGTTTAAAGGAAGCATAAGCCACCGAATCGACGTCTGTTAAAATAGTTTCATATTTCATGGTTGAACTAACGGCGGTCTAATCAACGACTATATTGTAAATATGTTCAAGCAATAGCTTTCAGATCGTGTCTCTAATTTCTCGACGAGAGGAAAGCGTGTGCCTTGATGCAGGTTCCCGATGATGGCAGGTACAAGGCGATGAAGAACGCTGATTGGCTCGATTCCTATTACCTTCTAGTACACCAAGATACATACTCGATTAAATTTATAAATGTGCTAACATATGGTCTAAGACCCGGGCGCTTTTTCCTTCAACTCGTCTCTTTTTTTCTCATTTATCATAATATGTAATAGCTCTGTAATAGCTAAAAGGGGAAAAAATACACGTGATATTAGAATATATTTACTGTAACGCGAATCATTGAAATTTATGAACATTGGCAATTCACAGTAAACTCCAGTTCATCAATTTGATTTCGAAATTGGATCAAAATGATGTGCAACGTTTTGATATCTATTTCAGGTTTTTTTCATTGATCCGAAAATTGGGATCAAAATGATCCGATTTTGGAGATCAAATACCTACCGAAACTACTAACTTCAGAGGGTACGCGGACTCTGAATTAGTAACCTTAGTAACTGTGATATTATTGCTCTTGGGGTAAGTGCAACCCTAACGAAAGCGTCGGATTGAAATTCATTCCGAATCAATCCGAAATTTTCAGAATCATTCCGGAATTTAATCCGAACCAAACAGTTTCATTCCGATCTAATCCGAAGGAAATTTTCAATCCGAGTGAATCCGAAACTTATTTAAAAGCAATCCGAATGAATCCACCAATCCGAATTAATCATAATTAATCCGAACTTTGATGAAGTTAACCTAATATGAAATATTTGAGGTTATATTTGGTTTTTTTAGCGGCACTGGATATTTCTCCACAAAAAACATTAAATATTGATGAAGTTCACCTCATTCGAAGCCTTTGAGGTTATGTTTGACTTTTTTCAACTGAAATGGATACTTCTGTACAAAAAACATCAAATATTGATGAAGTTTACCTAATTGGAAATATTTGAGGTTATGTTTGGGTTTTCTCAACGAAAATGGATATATCTTTAAAAAAAACATCAAATGTTGATGAAGTTCAACAAATTTAATATATTTGAGGTTATGTTTGGGTTTTTTCAAAATATGGATATTTCCGTAGAAAAGTCAGCAGATAATGTTAAAGGCTATCTACTTAGAAATATTTAATATTTTTTGTAGAGAAATATTCATTTCTGCTGTGAAAACACAAATATAACCTCAAACATTTAAAATT
This sequence comes from Synergus gifuensis, assembly GCA_904066015.1. Classification (NCBI taxonomy): domain Eukaryota; kingdom Metazoa; phylum Arthropoda; class Insecta; order Hymenoptera; family Cynipidae; genus Synergus; species Synergus gifuensis. Next base: position 459,456 of record CAJFCO010000183.1, read on the forward strand.
TGTTGAACTTCATGAATATTTGATGTTTTTTGTATAGAAATGTCCATTTCTTTTGAGAAAACACAAAAATAACCTCAAATATTTTGAATTAGGTGAACTTGAACTATATTTGATGTTTTTTGTAGAGAAGTATTCATTTCCCTTAAAAAAACACAAGAATAACCTCAAATATTTCAAATTAGGTGAACTTCATCAATATTTGATTTTTTTTGTATAGAAATATCCAGAAAAATCGGATAAATTCCGATTCATTCGTATAGAGTGTTCGGATTTATTCGGATTGACCGGATTAATTCTGATTGATTCGTATTGCCCGGAATCATTCAGATTGAAAGTTCAGATTAATTCTGATGATGCGAATGAAGTTGTACACATATTATTGATTTGATCTGCAAAAATGGATCATTTTGATCTCAATTTGATAATCAAAGTGATCTGCAACGATTTAATACAGGGGTTTACTGTGAATTTGTAGGAGAAATTTTGAACAGTGATAAGACATGATTACTCGGATCTCGAAAGGAGCAAGTGAAACTCATTCGTCCCAGGATATGGAGCCTGACAACCAGCAGCATCATAGGACGTGACAAAGAAATGCATCTTTACATCGCAGTGGATGATGCGGTGTCATTTAGAGCCTTGAGTTTCACGGTGCAGTCGCATAAATATCCGTAAATGTCCGTTGTCCGGGTATAAGATGAGCGAAACAGGACTATTAATCAAAAGATGCTGTAGGCACTTATACGTGATGTAACGGTATAGTCATGCCGGTAAGCCTCGATGGATGTGTGCTATGTGGGTTCATATGTAGAATGTAGGTACAAACATGTCGCATAGCCATCGCAGGATTTCGTTTCACGGCCAGATGGATAATTTCTCCCTATGTCCCCCTGCCCCCCACCACCCCATTTTACCCCATTACCAACCATCAATCCGTTATAACTTTCTGAGCAGCTCGCCGTCTTTCATTTAATTAAGAGATATCCTACAGATAAATAGAGGTGAGGACCAACGACCAACAAAAAAAAGATCTTCAACCCACGCGAAACCCTCCCCCTTTCTTCAGTGAATAACATGTTGCGGCCCTGAATACGTATATGCGAGAATCGGTGCCAGTGCTAACTACTACGTGCCTTATTACGATATTAAATAAATTACTCGAAGATTCAGTCGGGATTCTCACGATGCTGCGGGACGTTGCAGAAATAGTGGGACATGTAAAGAACTCTATTAAGGTAGAGATTAATTTGATCAAGGCTGAAGGATTTATTGTAGGAAAAGATTTTGAGAGTTGTGCATTGAGAGATTAATTTATATAAAAGAGGGGATAGTATTTTCAGATTTACATTTCGCAAGAATTTATGAGTATCTTTAAACCATTTTTCGAATTTTCTTTTATCGCATTCTATAGGGACTAAGGATGGGCGATTCTGTCAAAATGTATCGATGTTTAGTGTTGCAAGATGCGTACATCGATTCAAACATCGATATTTTCTTTCCGATGGTTAACTAATTTTCAAATTAGCTACACTCGAGTCTCCCAAATGTCAATTTCCCAAATCTCAAGTTCTCCCAAATGTCAAGACATTATTCTCTCAAATGTCAAGTTCCTGTTTCTCAAATCACACTTGAAACCATTGCGCACGCGTTGCGTTCGGCATTTGATTGGTTGCTATTCGCAATTGATGTGACGCATGCGCAATTGATGTGACTATAGAGATAAAGAATGTCTTGACGTTTGGAAGAACTTCCGGTACAATATGTCTTGACATTTGGGAGACTCGAGTGTATTAATTTTGAAAAATGCTTTTTCTTTTATATTATTTCATTTCTTGTTTGGAAAACGTAATAATTTAAATAGATTGGTTGAGAATCAACTACTAATATATTATATTTATAATTTCCTATGGTATATTGCGTATATTTTTATATATTATCTTGTATTTATATTAAATATTTAACATTAAAAGAATTTTATTTTTAAATCATCGATTGTTTCTTTCAATGCTACATCGATGTTAAACATCGATGTTTTTTATTCGATGTTGCAATACTATCGATGTCTAAGAATCGATACTTTTTAAGAATCGATACTAAGGAATCGATTATTTTTAAAAGGAATCGAAGAATCGATACATAGTCTGCGCATGCGTCGCGCTCGGCATATGATTGGTTGCTATTGGCGCGCAGTTTAAAATGCTAAAAAATATTATTCTTGTTTATATTAAATAATGTCATTTTTTTATCAAGATTAATTAATATTAGTCTAATAAACATTTCTATAAGTTAAAATGACATTATTTATAATAAACAATAAAAATATTATTTAACATTTTAAACTAGGCGCGAATCGGATGCAGAGTGTGATGAATGGCATCGATATTGTAAAGAAATATCGCTTATCGTTATTGCGATAATCGCGCATGCGCAGGTGCATCTGATTGGTTGTTATTTGGTGCGAAGTTTAAAATGCTAAAAAATATTATTTTTGACACAATGGGTGAAAAAAATCGACATCGAAACTTTATATCGATATTTAACTCATCGATATCGATAAGCAACATCGATGTTTAGAAAATCGATAATCGAAAGCAAAAATCGATGTTTTTGATGTTTCGACATCGATGTCCCATCACTAACTGAACTCGACCATCAGCGCCATCTAAAATATGAAACGGGTTTTCTTTCGGTTCCAAACGCTGCATCGGAAAAGCCAGTGCCGGATTTACGCAGAATGCCGCCCTGGGCAAAAATTTCAATTGCCGCCCCTTTACTAATTGAAAATATGTCTCATCATCAATATAAATTGGAAAATTATGTTGATTCTAGTAATTACTATTTTCCATGGTAGACTAATACTAAATTAGTCAAGCCAATATTTTTTTTTTCAAAAGAAATTAATTAATATTATAAATATTATAATACACTCGAGTCTCTCAAATTTCAACTTCCCAAATCTCAAGTTCTCCCAAATGTCAAGTCAAGTTTCTCTCATATGTTAAGTCCGTTTTTCTCAAATCCCACTTGTAACCACTGCGCACGCGTTGCGTTCGGCATCTGATTGGTTGCTATTCGCGCGCAATTTAAAATGCTAAAAAATATTATATTATACGCAATACGCATGCGCAATTGATGTGACTATAGAGGATAAAGAATTTCTTGACATTTGGGAGAACCTCTGGCAAAAATTTCTTGACATTTGGGAGGCTCGAGTGTATATTAATTTTTATAATATAATGTATATATATATAATATTTATATTATAATATATATTATTATAAATATTATAATTAAATTTAATATTACCAAAGATATTATTAATATTATATTATTATCTTTGCGATTTATGAAGTTTCTAAATTGAATAAAGAAAATTCGTCATCGCATTAAAATTCATAATTTTTTTTCATCGCATAATTATGAAATCTTCGTATAATTTTCAAATTTTCGCATAACTTTGGACAATTTCATTTTTGCATGAAAATTTTGTTTTTAATTGACAAAAATCAGTGGCGTAGCAATTGGGGGGGCAAGAGGGACAGCTACCCCTCCGTGAATTTGGCCCCCACTCAAAAACAATTGATTGTGATTTTTTTATTCCCATCGAATTAAATATTATCTCTAAAATTATTTCACATTTTGCGCAGATCATAATTTAACATTTAAAAATTTGAACTATAAAGCTGTTAAAAGAACAAAGATGTTTGTGACGCTTAAATAAAAATGCATTTATATATACATATATGTATATGATGAATTTTTGTCATTTGAGTTTGACCCCCCACGAAAAATTCTGTTGCTACGCCCCTGTCAAAAATTCAAAAATATTAACACATTTTATAATAATTTATTGACTTATTACACTAACAAACAGAAGGTTGGGTCCAAATAACTTAAAAGCTATCAAAACTGAGCCCAGGACGATGTTACTTTGTCAATTATTTAAAATTGCAAAGAACGTTAAACATGTTTTGTAAAAATATCAATAAGTTTCGAATAATGAACATTTTTTAAAATTTCTTTTACCTATAAAAGTAGATTTCTATAGAATCTGCTAGACTTATTTAGAAAATTGTACAATTTATTTCTCTGCATTGTACAAGCGTTCTTTGGATCAGTGGCGTAGATAGGGAGGGGGGGGGTCAAGGGGATCAATCCCCCCTATGAGTTTTTTAATATCACGTTAGAAACTTGAGAAAAAAGATTTATGAATTTTTTACCAAGTCATATCCCCCCCATCCAAGTCATATACCCCCCATCGAAAAAAGCTATCTACGCCACTGCTTTGGATTTGAAATACGTATAAAGTTCAATATTACCTGATCAGTAGGAAAATAATAGTAAAAATCAAATGAATGTAAATTTTAATATAATTTGGCAGAAAAATCATGATTAATGATTTTTTATATTTTATAAAAATATTTTTCTCAGTAGGAAAAATATTCAAATATTTTCAACTTTTTCTCGCCAACTTTTAGTCCCACACAATATAAAGTAAAAAATGTTAGATAATATAATAATAATAATATAATATAATAATATAATATATAATAATATATAATTTATTATATTATATATTAATAATAAAATAATTTATAATAAGCTCCAGTTTAAAAAATGTTCATTATTTCGAAAATTTATTGACATAATATTTTTATAAAACATTGAGACTTGACGTAATATTCATGCCGTATTGAATATTTAAATTAAATATAGTTCTGATTTCTTCATCGCACAATTTCGCATAATCCAGATTTTTGAAACATAAATTTGTATGATAATCCATAATTCTTCGCATAATTTAAAGATTTTCAAGAGCAGAAAAAATTGTCTCTATCAATCTATACTATTTCATCCAGTCAATTCTCTTTTATCCTAAGAAATCTCTCCGAATACAAAAATTGAAGATTTTTTCAATCATCTATAAAAATGATCAAAGAAAAATTAGTATAGTCTAGTAGGTTCAAGGACACAAAAGAATTTCTTGTCATTAGTTAATAGTAAAAATTCTTTATTATTCTCGATTATTTATCACTGGTTGATTGAGGTTCACCTTCACCCTTGAATGCTCTTGAACCATCGCTTCTCGCTGAATAGAGTATAATTACAGTCAAGTCAGATGGATATCAGGAAAAAATAATAAAGAAGTGGTAATTAGTCAATAAAAAGAACAATTTCAATAACCCAGACAAAAAAATCGTCTCATTTACTCATATTTTGATCTTATCATCATTAAAACGAAATTTTCTATTTTTTTTCTTCCAGCTGTCTGTAAAGAAGGATGTCATCCAGTTCACGGTCACTGCAATGTGAGTGGCGAGTGCAAATGTCGACACGGTTGGCGGGGAGAATTTTGTGACCAGTGCACCCCTTATCCAGGATGTAAACACGGTTATTGCAATGGTTCCAGTTGGCAGTGTATCTGCGACACAAATTGGGGTGGTATCCTGTGTGATCAGGATCTCAACTACTGTGGTACCCATGAGCCATGTCAGAATGGTGGCACTTGCGAAAACACAGCTCCTGATCAATATAAATGCACTTGTCCTGAAGGTTTCTCTGGTCCAACTTGCGAGAAGGTCGACAACCCCTGTGCTTCCAACCCTTGTTTAAATGGCGCTACTTGTAGAGAAATAGGAGAAATGGCAGTTTGTGATTGTGCACCAGGATTCACTGGATCAGCTTGCGGAACCGATATTGACGAGTGTGCCTCGCAACCTTGTCAGAATGGCGGAATTTGTGTGGATGGGAAAAATAGTTTTACTTGCAATTGTCCACCAGCTTGGCAAGGAGTTCTTTGCCAATTTGATGTTGACGAATGCGGCCTTTTGGAATCACCCTGCAAGAATTCACTGACGTGTGTTAATCTTGCTGGCGATTACAGGTGGGTTTAATTGTTTATTTCCAAAAATCTCAGGTTGGCCACAGGATTGAATTTTTTCATTTCCCTGATATTTCCCAGACTTTACCCTGACTTTCAGACAAATTTTCCTGAAAAGTATTAAAAATGCGAACAAATTTTCAGTAAAAATATGTACTATTGAAATTAAAAAAAAATTTTGTATAATATCACTTTAAATCTTTTGAAATTTAAAATCACAACACTTAACATTTGTAAAAATCTCTCGAATTTACAAAAACTTTTGAAAAGATCTCTTAAAATTCATTGAAATTTCTTGAAATTCATAGAAACATCCTAAAATTCCACAAAATCGATTCAAAGTTAATACACTGAGAAAAAAAGTTGGTTTGAATCAAATAAACGTATATTTGATATGGAGCTAAATAAAAAATATCTTTGAATTGCATAAAATTTATTTGATTCAAAGAAATTTTCTATTTAATTCAAAAAGAAAATTTCTTTTAATCAAATAAATTTTATTTAATTCAAAGATATTTTTTAGTATCTTAAAGATATTTTATATTTTTTACTTTTTTCTGGGTGTATTTTATGAGATCCCTTCAATTTTCACTAATCTTTTTAAAATTCCTCAAAATCCTTTGAAATACTTTAAATTCCTCAAAAAACTTCAAAATTTTTTTAAATTCCTAAAAATCTCTTAAAATTTCCTGTAATCCTTCAAAATTCCATAAAACATTTTAAAAATCTCGTGAAATATTTTAAACTTCAAGGAAGAATTTTAAAATCTCTTAAAATGCACAGAAATTTCTTTAAATGATTGGAAACCCATTGAAATCCCTTAAAAATCGCTGAAATCTTTTGAAATTCATTGAAATTTCTTGAAATTCCTAGAAACATCTTGAAATTCGACGAAATCTCATCAAATTTGTTAATATTTCATGAAAACCCTTAAATGTTCACTAATTGTTTTAAAATTTCTCAAAATCATTTCAAATACTTCAAATTCAAAATCAAATTCAAAATCAAATTCCACGAGCAATTTTAATATCTCTTAAAATGCGTCAAAATCTCTTAAAATTATTAGAAACTTATTGAAATCCCTTAAAATTCGCTGAAATTTTTCAAAATTCGTAGAAATATCTTTAAATTCCTTTAAATTTAACTACAGGGGCGGATCCAAGGGGAGTTTAGGGGGTTCAACCTCCCCCGAAACTTTTGACATTGTATATCCGACATAATAATAATAATAATAATAATAATAATAATAATAATAATAATGATAATAAACATACAAAAAGTCGATGTATTGTCCATGGATATTTTAAACCCCCCCCCTGAAATATGTTTTTGGATTCGCCCCTGTTTAACTATAATACTTAAAATCCTATAAAATATCATATTATGTCAAAATTTCTTTAAATTCTTACAAGCTTCTTAAAATTCTACATAATCTTTTAAAACTCAAAAATAATTTTTGAAATTTTTTCTTATTTCACGAGGAATATTTAAATCCCTTAAAATCATTTTAAAAATGTCAAAATTTCTTTAAATTTTTACAAATGTTTTAAAATTCTTGAAAATCTCTTGAAATTCCATAAAATTCTACAAAATCTTTTGAAAGTCATAAAAATCTCATGAATTCCTTTAAAATTCCACGAGGAACATTAAAATCCTTTCAGATGACTTGAAAAAATCAAAATTTCTTAAAATTCTTACAAGCTAGTTAAAATCCTTTAAAATTCCTTAAAATTATTTGAATTCCCTAAACTTTCTTAAAAATCTCTGAAAATTTCATCTAGTCTTAACATTCCACTAAATATTTTTAATATTATACAAATCTCTTTTAATCTCTTTAAATTCCTATAAACCTCTTAAAATCTTTTAAAATTATTGAAAATATCTTGAAATCATTAAAAACCCAAAGAATTTCAAAGAATGCCTGGAAATTCTTTATAATCCTTCGAAATCCTTGGGAAGTTTCTAAAATCTTTTAAATAAACTATAAAATCTATATAATATGCAATACAACATAAATTACATACCATAAATATCAATTTCTATTTTCCCTGACAACTACTAGCATTTCTCTGACATTTCCCTGACTTCCCTGACAATTTTTTTTTCACTGACATTTCCTTGACTTCCTTGACTTTCTTGACATGTTGCCACCCTGAATCTTCAACGGGAAGAATCTGGGCCAATTAATTTCTTCAAGATAAGGGATTTTAAAACTTTAGAGGAAGAAATTAACAGGCAGAATAGAATGAATTCCTGATAGTTAAATGTAAATTAAATTAAATTATAGAAATCTGATGTGAAACCTATCTACAACCTTGAGAAGAATGTACATCAGGTTTATGTTTTTTAATATCCCTAATCCACTCAGAAACAATGCTGGGAAAGTCATTAAAGCAATATTGCAATTTCCCCATCTAATACTTAATGATCTAATCGAAAGCTTAAAATATTTTAAAAATAAACATAGTGTGAAGAAAAATAACAGTTTTATCTATAGATAGATATAAAAACCGATGACAAAGTTTATCAAAACATTCCAAGATTCAAGGTTCTCTTACTGAAAGAATGTCTTTAAAAAGATTTTTAAAATTCGTAAGAATTCCAAGTAAATTTTTTTTATTTGGATTCTATGTTTTGAATTTTATTTTTCGGGTTCTGTATTTTGAGTTTTAATTTTGGACCTTATGTTTTGGGTCTTATATGTTTTACCTTACTTTTATACTTATATTTTTTACTTTATTTTTGGAACCTATGTTTCGATTCTTATATTTTTTGGATCCTATACCTGGGTCGTGTATTTTGGAAATTATATTTTAGGCTTTATTCTTGGACCTTATATCTGGGTCTGATGTTTGGGTCCTACTTTGTTCATGATTCTTAGATCTCATATTTTGAGCCTAACTTTAGATGAAATATTTTGAAATCTACATTTTTAAGCCTACTTTAACAATTTTTTTGGGTCGTGTATGTTGAGTTTTAATTTTTGGCCTTATGTTTTGGGTCTTATATTTTTATCTTACTTCTATACTTATATTTTTTAATTTATTTTTGGAACCTATGTTTTGATTCTTATTTTCGGATCCTATATGTGGGTCGTTTATTTTGGGAATTATATTTGAGGCTTTATTTTTGGACCTTATACCTGGGTCTCATTTTTGGGTCCTACTTTGGGCATGATTCTTAAATCCCATATTTTGAGCCTAACTTTGGATGAAATATTGTGAAATCTACATTTTTGAGCCTACTTCAACAAATTTTTAGAGTCGTGTATTTTGAGTTTTAATTTTGGGCCTTATATTTTGGGTCTTATATTTTTTACCTTACTTTGATACTTATATTTTTTCATTTATTTTTGGAACCTATGTTTTGATTCTTATTTTTGGACCTTATACCTGGATCTGATTTTTGGGTCCTACTTCGGGCATGATTCTTAGATCCCATATTTTGAGCCTAACTCTGGATGAAATATTTTTAAATCTACATTTTTGAGCCTACTTTAACAAATTTTTAGGGTCGTGTATTATGAGTTTTAATTTTGGGTCTTATATTTTTTACCTTACTTTGATACTTATACTTTTTACTTTATTTTTGGAACCTATGTTTTGATTCTTATTTTTGGATCCTATATCTGGGTCGTGTATATTTAGAACTATATTTTAGGCTTTATTTTTGGACCTTATACCTGGGTCTGATTTTTGGGTCCTACTTTGGGCATGATTCTTAAATCCCATATTTTGAGCCTAACTTTGGATGAAATATTGTGAAATCTACATTTTTGAGCCTACTTCAACAAATTTTTAGAGTCGTGTATTTTGAGTTTTAATTTTGGGCCTTATATTTTGGGTCTCATATTTTTACCTTACTTTTATACTTATATTTTTTAATTTATTTTTGGAACCTTTGTTTTGATTCTTATTTTTGGACCTTATACCTGGGTCTGATTTTTGGGTCCTACCTTGGTTCATGATTCTTATATCCCATATTTTGAGCCCATACTTTGACCTATATTTCATTTTTAGATGTCGCTGTAGAAGTGGATTCACAGGAAAGAATTGTACAAAGAACATCAACGATTGTGTGGGTCAGTGCCAACATGGAGCTCTCTGCATCGACCTTGTCAATGACTATCATTGTTCCTGCACAGCTGGATATTCCGGAAAGAACTGTGACGTTGATATTGATGAATGTGCCTCGAAACCTTGTCAGAATGGAGGTGATTGTCGAGACCTGGTGAACTCGTACCAATGTGTTTGTCCAGTTGGATATGGTGGCCGCCAGTGTGAGAATGATAAGGACCACTGCAAACCTAATCCATGCAAGAATTCCGCATCATGTTTTAACACCCAATCAGACTATTACTGCCACTGTCCACCACATTGGCAGGGAAAAAATTGCTCTGAGCAGTTTTCACATCACATTCAGGTCGGAGTGGCTGATGAAGGGCTTGGATGTGGAAGTGAGGGAACTCTGTGTGGCGAAAGAGGCAGATGCAAGGATGGAATATGTATTTGTGACCCAGGTTACACAGGACTTCATTGTCATGAGAACATTAATGACTGCTATGGAGAACCTTGCATGAATGGAGGAACCTGTGTGGATCTGGTCAATTCCTTTCAGTGCATCTGCAGGGAAGGATGGACCGGTGATCTTTGCAACCAAGGCGAGTTCGATTTCTACTCTATCCGTAAGCCTATTTCGGTTATAAATTTTATGTTTCAGGGTGGCCACAAGATTCAATTTTTCTATTTCCCTAACATTTCCCTGACTTTTTCCTGACTTTCAGACAAATTTCCCTGACAGAAAAGTATTTAAAAATGCGAAGAAATTTTCAGTAAAAATACCATTAAAATTTTTCAAAAATTTCGTATAATATCACTTTAAATCTTTTGAAATTCAAAATCACTTCACACCACTAGAAATTCGTAAAAATCTCTCTTTATAACAACCTTGGAAATTTCTTAAAATTCCTTGTAACATTTTAAAATTCGAGAAAACCTTTAAATTTTCACTAATTGATTTAAAATTCCTCAAAATCATTTAAAATCCTTTAAATTCCTTGAAAAACTTCAAAATATTTTCAAATTCTTAAAAATCTCTTAAAGATCTACAAGCTTTCAAAATTCTACAAAATTTTTTGTAAATCTCTTGAAATACTTCAAAATTTCACGAGGCACTTTAATATCTCTTACAATGCGTCAAAATCTCTTAAAATTATTGGAAACTTATTGAAATCCCTTAAAATTCACTGAAATCTTTTGAAATTCCCAGAAACATATTTAAATTCCTTAAAATTTCACTATAAGTTTTAAAATCCTGTAAAGTGTCATAAATTCTTTACAAATCTATTAAAATTCAATGAAATCCTTTACAGTTTCACAAAATCTCTTACGAACCATAAAAATCTTGTGAAATCCTTTAAAATTCAATAAGGAACTTTGAAATTTCCTAAAATACATTAAAATCTCTAAATAAAAATTCTTGAAAACAAAAGCCTCACAAAATCCTTTAAAAACAAAAAATAATTTTTTTAATTTGTTTTAATTCCACGAGGAATATTTAATATCTTTAAAATTATTTTAAAGATTTTCAATAAAATCCTTTAAAATCACTGTTAAAAATAAAAATTTCTTAAAATTTTTAAAAATTCCACGAGAATATTTGATAATCCCTTAAAATTTCTTTTAAATCTTCTAAGTTTCTTAAATTCTTTTATAATTCCATGAAAAACTGTTAAATTCTTTAAAATACATAAAAATCTCTTCAAATTTTGTAAAATTTCACAAAATCTTTAGAAAATCATAAAAATCTCGTGAAAACCTTTAAAATTTCTCAAGGAACTTTAAAATTCCTTAAAATTCTTTAAATTCCCTAAACTTCCTTAAAAATCTCTTAAAATTTCCTGTAATCCTCCAAAATTCCATAAAAAATTTCAGAATATCGTAAAATATTTTTAAATTCCAAGAGGAATTTTAAAATCTCTTAAAATGCATCAAAATCCCTTAAAATTATTGGAAACTTATTAAAATCCCTTAAAATTCACTGAAATCTTTTGAAATTCCTAGGAATATTTATATTCCTTAAAATTTCACTATAATTTTTAAAATCCTATAAAATGTCATAAAAAATCTACTAAATTTCTATGAAATCCTTTACAATTTCGTTAAATCTCTTACGAATCCTAATAAAATCTTGTGAAACCCTTTAAAATTCAATAAGGAACTTTGAAGTTCCCTAAAATACATTAAAATATCTAAATAAAAATTCTTGGAAACAAAAAGCTCACAAAATTCTTTAAAAATAAAAAATAATTTTTTAAATTTGTTTTAATTCTACGAGGAATATTTAATATCTTTATAATCATTTTAAAAAAGTCAAAATTTCTTTAAATTTTTACAAGCTTGTTAAAATTTTTTATAATTCTACGAAAATATTTATAATCCCTTAAAATTTCTTCCAAGTTTCTTAAAATCCTTTATAATTCCATGAAAAAAACTCTCTTAAAGTTTTATAAAATTCCACAAAATCTTTTTAAAATCATAAAAATCTCATGAAATCCTTTAAAATTCCATGAGGATCATTAAAATCCTTTAAAATTACTTTAAAAAATCAAAATTTCTTAAAATTCTTACAAGCTTTTTAAAATCTTTTAAAATTCCACAAGGAACGTTAAAACCTTTTTAAATACGTAAAGATCTCTTAAAATTCCTGAAAAGATCTTGAAATTCCATAAAATTCTACAAAATCTTTGATAAATCATAAAAATGTTGTGAAATTCTTTAAATTTTCAATCAAAACTCTTAAAAACACTGTTAAAAAATCAAAATTTGTTAAACTTCTTTAAAATTCCACGAGAATATTTTATAATCCCTTAAAATTTCTTAAATATCTTCCAAGTTTCTTAAAATCCTTTATAATTTCATGAAAAATTGTTAAATCCTTTTAAATACGTAAAAATCTCTTAAAATTTTGTATAATTTCACAAAATCTTTTAAAACTCATAAAAATCTCACGAAATCCTTTAAAATTCCACGAGGAACATTAAAATCTCTTCAAAAAATAAATTTTTTACTTTAAAAAAATCAAATTTCTTAAAATTCTTAAAAGCTTTTTAAAATCCTTTAAACTTCTACAAGGAACTTTAAAATTCCTTAAAATTTCGTGAAGTCTTTTAAAATTCCTCTAAAGTTTTTTAATATTATACAAATTTCTTGTAATTCCTTTAAATTCCTAGAAACCTATTAAAATCTTTTAAAATTATTGAAAATCTCTTGAAATCATTAGAAACCCGAAGAATCTCAAAGAAAGCTTGGAAATTCTTTATAATCCTTCGAAATCCTTGGAAACTTTCTAAAATCTATTAAATAAACTATAACATCTATATAAACAATACGACAAAAATAACATAATTAGCATAAATGTCAATTTATATTTTCCCTGACAACTACTCGCTTTTCTCTGACATTTCCCAGACTTCCCTGATAAATTTTTTTCCCTGACATTTCCCTGATATTTCCCTGACTTACCTGACTTCCCTAACATGTGGTCACCCTGTGTTTAATTTTGCAGGTGATATCTTATTAACTTTAAATTCAAACTTAAATTTCTAAAGCTAACAATTTCCTCTATTTGCAGATGTCGACGAGTGCATGAACTCCCCCTGTCGAAACAATGGAACCTGCGTGGACGGAGTAGCAGACTTCATCTGCATCTGTAGCGACGGTTGGAAAGGTAAAACATGTGCCCTTCGAGCCGGCCACTGCGAACCGGAAACCTGTCGCCACGGAGGAACCTGCCAAGACCGAGGAGACGGTTTTACTTGCCACTGTCCTCCAGGTTGGGAAGGTGCAGTCTGCCACATCGCATCTCCAGCCTGTGTAAGCAGTCCCTGTGAAAACGGTTCAACTTGCGTGAATAGTGCTGATGGAGGCTACCGATGTATCTGTAGAGAAGGGTTCGAAGGTCCCAAGTGTGAAAAAAACATCAACGACTGTGATCCGATGCCCTGCTTGAACAAAGGTCGCTGTGTTGATGGTGTCAATTGGTACAGATGTGAATGTGCCCCAGGATTTACCGGTCCAGACTGTAGAATAAACGTCAACGAATGCGCGAGTAGACCTTGCACATCAGGTGCCACATGCGTCGATGGAATCGCGAGTTATTCCTGTGTCTGTCCACCAGGTAGTACAGGAACTCATTGTGAGATCGGAACAGCTGCAGGTCCAGGTTGTGTCGCCGCTATTTGGGATGATGATTGCAACGTCTGTGAATGTAGAAACGGCAAAAACCAGTGCAGTAACGTCTGGTGTGGTCCAGGAAACTGTCTTAATGGAACTTCATGTTTAGCTCATGAAGTCTGCGTTCCATCGCCTGGAGAAAGTTGCCTATCCCCAACATGTCCTTCCTGGGGCGAGTGTCGTCCAATAGAAACCGGAAGAAGAGTTGGTCCTCCTGCTTTGCCAGCTCCGCCTTCCTGCTGGCCTGGTCAAGCAACTCCAGGACCAACATGCTCGAGACTTACAATCTTACTCAGGAGAGAATCTCTCGCAGTTGGAACTTCGGTGGAACTATTCTGCCGTAGATTGAGAAGACTGCTTGCTGATCCAAGAAGGCCTCAGTCAGTTGTTCTTCTGTGTGACCTGAAACCAGGAGACAATGACACGATAGAGGTAACGATTTTTTCAGAAGCTGCAGCTGCTGCTGCCAGAGACTTAGGGGAAGCTCTGAGTCGTCCCCTGAGTAGGCCTCTCGCTCTGGCCTCTGTACTGGAAGTCAAAGTCGAGACAGCCTTATTGAGTGAACCTAGTTCTGCTTCGTCGAATGGAAATGGGTATTTGGCTGTTTTTGGTGGAACTTTAGCCACTGTTCTCCTTCTAGCACTTCTGGGAGGACTTTGGTACCTCAGATCAGTTAGACTAAGATCTGGGTTGACTCCGACGACAAATAGTGAAACTTCTCTGCATAGACATAGAAGCGACCTTGATGAGAAGTCGAATAATCTGCAGAATGAGGAGAATCTTAGGAGATATGCGAATCCTTTGAAAGAAACGGATGCGGGAGAACCGAGAGTTTCGATTGTTAGACCTTTATCAGGAACTTCTATGGGAGCGTTGGGACCAACGGAGGAGAGTCTGGAAATGGTCTCGGATGATAGTAGACATCGACTTCCACCTTTGTACAAACCGCCGAGTGCAGAAATTAGAAATAACACTGCTAGCTTCAGCTACGAGGAAGGCCCTCATAAGCCCTACAGCAAGCCTAGGCTTCAGGAACCTTCTTTTCATCAGCAACCTGGAACTAGCCAAAATGCTGGATCTCATCAAGTGCTAACAGTGCATGTGTAATTTTTTTGCTGTGCTGAAATTCATCGTGATCTTCCATTACTAAACTGTTCAAGTCGCAGGACCTTAGAAATTTAATTGATGAAGAGTGCGAGTCTGTTGTGATTAGTGTTTAGGTACAATGGACAATTTTGGATGAATTGTAATTCTAATCTACTAAAATATTTATATTTTTGAGCCGTCAGCCAGTTTGAATTTTCTGAAAATGGAAAACCACTGTTTGTCCAATTTTACAATTAAAATATTACGAACTTTGAAACTTAACATTATTAATTTTAAATCCAACTCTTTTAAACTTACAAAACTTGTCACACAAACAAAAAGCAATTGGAATTGTAAACAGACTTCAATAAAGCTAATAATTCTGATTTATTATCTACACATGATTTGACTTAATTCAATTGACCTCGTTTCACATCAAAGAAAATTGAAATGGCTGATGATGAATCCCACAGACGACTCTGTAACGATAATTCATCACGACGACTACGAACTAGTACTATTATTAATGATATTATACTGTCAAGTTATTTTCGTTGTAAATATGTATATAACCGTACGTATATTAATTTCTATAAGTCTGTATCATCACATTTGAGCATCCCATTCTCATGTCGTGTTATTGTTCAAAGAACGGGTAACCTGTTTGTAATTCGATTCGACGACACTGTAAAGACTTGCTTTACACTTATAAAGACTTTACTTACACTGTAAAGACTTGCTTCTTTATGAAATCCTACGAAGCGTTTATTTTCCACGTGAAAATATGTCTAGCATACCAGCTCCAAGGTTGTGATACCGCGAGACACCTCTTATAAAAAAATTATTTTTAAAAAATTATTATTAGGAGGGGGTGCCAAATTTTTTCAAATTAAGGGTGTTGGACCCAAGTGTTAAGCTCAAAATTCCATTCTTCATTTTACTCAACGAAAATTATAGATAAATATTTTTTCGCTCTGTAGTACCAATATTTTGTCAAATATAAGACTGCGTACAGAGAGAAAAAATATTTAGTTTCGATATTTCTTGCATAAAACAAAGAATTCAAAATCTAACTTCAAAATTAAGTATTTTCATTTTACTTAAAAAATATTTGAATTAGATATTTTCTCGCTCTGTACGCATAATTCTAGTTAAAAATTGATTAATTCTACAGAAGGAAAAAATTCCAGATTTAATATTTGTTGAGTAAAATGAAGAAATCGAAGTTTTAGATTAGAACTTGGCTCCAACACCCTTAAAAAAAATTGACGCTATTTCCTAATAGTTTTCTAATGGAACTGGATTTTTTGATAATAATTTTTTTTCCAAAGGGAAACCTTTTGTTAATACTTGATACACGTATACAAAGATATAGAGGAGCTCTTATATAATATAAGCTTTTTAAATATAATATATACGTGTATACAAACAGGCTTTGTACGTTCCTTTAAGCGAGATATTGTGATACTCTTTAAGGAGGAGTGATCAATGACGTGATGAGCGTCTAAACTCTTTTTACTTTCGTTGATTTCTCACTTCCTCCTGATCTTAATTAATCATGAATTTTATTAATTAATTAATTTTACTAATTAAACTAATAAAATTGAAGGCCGACGTCTCGCGGCATTTCCGCTTGAAGCACTCGAAATTTGAAGCGGAACCGATAGAATCGACATAAAAAATTAATGAATTATGTGAATGAGCGAAAAATGATCCTTTTTGTAAAAAAATAGAAAAGGAGAGGAAAAATAAAAGAGGAAGATTTGTAAATAGTGATATTGTATTCTCCTCTTTTTTTTTAATTTCAATATTTTCAATGCTATTAATTGATATCAGAAGTGCAATTCCCTAACTCGTTGTCAATTAAATGTCGATTAAAAATCGTTACTTGCAGCGAGGAGTAATAATTTTAAAAGAGAAAAATGAACCGTAGTGTTTAGCGTAATAATATCAACGTAATAAGTTCTGTAAACACGAGGAACAAATTTTTATACATTCTATAGAACTTCTATTTTATGATAAAGAGAGGAGAAAAAAGTTATATTATATATTGTATTACGGATATATAGATAGATCGATTATTAATATTATAAAATTCTGTATTGTATTTCTATCTTATTGCCACTTGATTAAATCGATTCGGATCATGGGCAATAGTTCATTTTTTCTATTTTAATTTCAATTTATTTTCAAATCAATTTTTTCATTATATTTTTTCTTTTCTAAAGTCTTTTTGGACTCGAAATTATTTCTTGATTATAAGAGATTTAATAAAATTTATTTTTAATATTTTATAATATAAATTATGAAATTCAGTGATAAATTTTTGTGAACTAATGCCTATGACCAAATGTACCTATGATAGTTAAAGAATATGCCGCTGCGTGTCAAAAATCCGATAATAATAGCAATTATCATTGTTGTTAATAACAATTATAGCAAAAATTTTTGTTATTAAATATTATAGTGATTATTATTGCTATCGTTGTTATAATGCGTTTTATGTATGACATTTCTGAATGACTGCGTGTATATAAAATCTTTCCCATTCCACCCTGTTCACCCTGCTAAGATGATGAGAATTTCAATAAAAAGTACAATCTCTATTTCTTGTCTCAATTTGTATTTACTGCACTTTCCTCAGTTTTTTTTTTTTTTTGTTTTACGGTTCTAAACGATATTAATTTTAAATTGTTAAATTTTTTAATAATATGTATTTGCAATTAATTTCTCGAAGCTTAAAAATTAAATTAACGAAAATTAAATGTTGCTATATTTAAAACAAAAAAGAATTCGTATAAAAGATTCTTATATCAAATTTCAGAGCTGTCAAGTGTTGCCTGACACTCGTGACATTTTAAATAAATTCTTGAACATTTTTTATTAAAATTATTAACGTATGAAAAACTATTTTCATGAATATTTCGGGCAATATATTTTTTTTAATAGTGTTTACTAAATTTACTATCGTTTATTAAATTATTAAGAAAAAGCACAAATTCTAAAAATATGACAGACACTGAAGTGGTTACTTTGTTGCCCAGAAAGGTGTTTTTCTTTTTCTATAATAAACAAAAATATTAATAATAAAAGTTTAAATAATGTTCATTAATCGTTATCTAATAAAATAAATTACTGAAATTATTTGAGTAATGATTTTTTAGATCCTAGACAACCTGAGTGAAAAAGATGATGACCAGGATATAGATATTTTTACTGACTTCGATAAACAATGGGAATGGGACAATCACGAATTTGAATTCTACGATAAATATGAAGATCATTTATCATTTAAAGATGAAGAAAAAAGTAAAAGTGATGACGCAGCTGAAGTAAAAATACTTTTTAAAGCCGCTATATTATATTGATAAATATCAACTATAATTATAAAAAATGACCTATATAATTAATAATTTATAATTTATATCAAAAAATAACTTTGTAGGTAAATGATCAAGATGACACTGAGAAATCAACTATCACAATTGAAACTCTAGAAAAAATCGAAATTGAATGTTCAGAGAAATCAGAAGAAAGTTCTATTCATTTCTGTTTTCGAGAAATTGACATAAGCGATTCACAATTAAAAATTCGAAACATATTCAATTTATATTCCATTCCAAATGATCCAGGAAGTGCGTCAGCATTTTGGAGTATTTATCGCCGACCTAAGATTTACTTAGACGATTTTGAAAAATTCAATGACATAGTTAAAGTAATGGGATTAAAGCCAATCAGTTGCCTAAAAGATATGTTTAAGGAAACGGAAATTAATTTGCAATATTATGGTCTTGATCCAAGAATTTTTAAGGCAATTTGCGAAGCTCTGGTTGATAATAATGTGGTCGAACATTTAGATTTGAGGGTAAATCAATTTACATATTATAGAAAATGCATAACGTTTAAAGCTGCAGAATTTACTAGCCGAGAAATTACCAATAATCTATTTTCCATTTTCCAGGATAATTGGTTAACATTAGATGCCTGTTATCATTTAAATGAACTCCTCCTACAAAATACTTTCCTGACCTCTATAAATCTTTCGGGATGTCGAATCGGGCTTCAAGGAGCTAAAAGAATTGAAGAAGGCATCAGTTTTGGAACAACTCTTCAAAATTTAAATTTAAGTCACTGTGAACTCGGCGATGAGGGTATTGAATATATTTCACGTGCAGCTTATCTTAGCGAAGTTCTTCAAACTCTCGATCTGAGTGACAATAATCTCAGTCAAGGATCTGCGAAAAACCTTGAAGCAATGATTTTAAAATCAGAAACTCTCGTGAACCTGAATTTATCTTGGAATTCGCTTTATCATAAGGAAACTAGTAAACGTATCTTTAATGCTTTAACGGACACGAGAAGACTTAAAGAAATTAATTTGTCCTGGAATGCACTTGGAAACGAATCTACTCCATATCTTTGCAGCTTCCTTTCAAAACCTTCTACGCTCCAAGTTTTAAATCTTAATGGTAAATTTAACGATTAAGCTAATTGAAAATTTACATTTTTAGACCCATTTTTCAATTTTTTAACAGGAAACCAATTCACTGACATAGAAGCTATCCAAATAGCAAAATTTCTCTCTAAGAATTCCAACTTGGAGAAATTTTATATCGGTAACAATCCTCTTAAAGCCAGAGGAGGTTTAGAGCTTATTCAATCGCTGACTTTAGAGAAGGCACCTGAAAGTAGAATTAATTTATTAGACTTAGAAAATATTTGGATGAATAAAAACACCATAGCAACTTTGAAAAATATTGAAAGTAAAAAACCGTGGTTGAATATCCAATTTGGCGGAATTCTTGGCAACTTTAAACTCATCGGTCCAAATGAAAGAAAACTCTTTTTAGAAAGAGCAAACTTCGAAGCAATGAATACGAAGAAAAAGAAAGAGAGAAAAGAATTTGGACATTTTGTTCTCTCATTAGAAGAAAAAACTATACCAATTGGCGAGTCCTTAAAATACAATAAACAATCAAATTAAATTAAAGTCTAATATATTTTTTATTCTTTCAGCGACATTTGCAGGATTAGTGAAAGCTTCTAAATTGAAACTCTCAGATACTTTAGTACTTGCAATTGCAAAAGCTTTTTCGATAGGAAAGAATCTCATCGATCAAGGAGAATTGAAAGCTTTTTACTTGAAGGAATATCCGGAGACTCAAGCTCCACCAGAAAAAGAGAAGAAAATCAAAAAAGGCAAAAAAGATAAGAAGGAAAGAAAGGGAAAAAAAGGAGATCAACCGAAGAGTGAAGAAGCCCCAAAAGCAAAGGAAAGAAAAGTAAAATTCAAGGATACAAAGATCAAACCTAAATCAAAAACTCCAAAGGTAAAATTAATCTGAAATTTATAGGTTCGAAATTGGATTTCACATTTTATAGCCAAAAAATAAGTTTATTAAATGTTTAAGAAATTAATCCTAATTATAAAACAATTATGTATATAATTTTGAGAGAGCTAACACTTTTTTTTATTATAGGTACCATCGTCTGAAAATCTATCTCAAGAATATGAATTTGAAGATTTCGAAGACAAAAATCTAGAAGACTTCGAACTTATTTTAGAATTTTAAAACAAAAATTTGATTAAAAATACAAAAGGCTTTATTAAACAATTTACAAGTGCTTTAACTCAAATAAATATTCGAAATAATTTTTAGTTTATTAGAAAATATTATGAAATATAAAAAAATCATTATCTTGTCAAAAGAAAGTTAATTAAAGGAAACAAAAATGTGACTCAGTCCAAATAAAATATCCTCGCCGCGATGTCATCAAGAATCCAATCTATTCCCTCCACTAAATTTTCAGCAGTAACAGCCGAACATTTGAAGATTTGCCAGTGGTGAGACTTAATATTTGGCAATTCCAAAACTTCTGCAATTTCTGGTGCTGAAAGGGCTCCGGGTAAATCTTGTTTGTTAGCAAAAACTAATAAGCTTGCACCCTCGAGTCTTTCTTCTTGTAGAAGTTTGTGTAATTCGACTTTGCAATCCTCTAGTCTTCTTCTGTCTGCACTGTCCACAACCCAAATAAGGCCATCAGTACACTCAAAATAATTTCGCCAATAAGATCTTAGTGACTTTTGTCCACCAACGTCCCATATGTTTAATTTGTAGCCTCGATGCTCTAAAGTTTTAATATTAAAACCAAGCGTGGGCGAAATTGTGTCTATCGGCTCTCCATTTATTCTTTTTAAAACTGTAGTCTTTCCTGCATTGTCCAAGCCCCTAATGTTTTGAGAAAAAATACATTTAAATTACTAATTTTGTCTCATTTTACAAAATCATGCAAATTAAATTCAATTTAAAGAATAGTAATAACTAATAATCTTTGAATGTAAGAATAAAAAGATTCTTACAAATTTTTATGAAATAGAGTACGATTGTTTTTATATATTTAGATCTAAGTCTTTCTAAAACAATACTGAATTCAAAAATACACAAATCTACTTATGGATTCGAAAACAACTGTTTAAGGGTGTTGGAGCCAAGATCTAAAAATTCGATTTCTTCATTTTACTTAACAAATATTAAAATCTGAATTATTTCCCTTCGTAGAATTAATTAATTTGTACTTAGAATTATGCGCACAGAGCGAGAAAATATCTAATTCAAATATTTTTCAAGTAAATTAAAAATATTGAATTTTGAAGTTAGATTTTGAATTCTTGGTTTTATACAAAAAGTATCGAAATTAAATATTTTTTCGATCTGTACACAGTCTTAAATTTGAAAAAAGATTAGCGCTACAGAGCGAAAAAATATTTATCTATAATTTTCATTGAGTAAAATGGAGAAGAGAATTTGAAGCTTAAGGGTGTTGGAGCCAAGTTCTAATCTAAAAATTCGATTTCTTCATTTTACTCAACAAATATTAAATTTTGAATTTTTTCCCTCTATAGAATTAATCAATTTTTAACTAGAATTATGCGTACAGA
>CAJFCO010000183.1:486596-497002 GCA_904066015.1 Synergus gifuensis
AGGTAAATTACGTAAAAAACCTCGAGTGACGCGTCACTGCACAACCCTGCATTTGACAGATGATTGACAGTTCTTTATTACAATTAACTCCACCAGAGGCGCTACGTCTACAGCGCCAAATTTAAAAATTAAAAACATGAAAATAATTTACAAACCGTGAAAAAAAAATTTAATTTTGACCTTGAAATAAAATTACTAAATAGTAAGTTATAATTATTTAATTATAACTATATTATTATAATCGTATAATTTTTTTAAATTAATAATAAAAATATTACCTTCAATTTTATGAATTCTCTTTTATTAAATAATATTATTTTTTTGTACATATTTACAATCATTATTTTACACTTCCAAGTTCTTACTGTTGTCACTGAGAACTTTTATTTAATAAGCAATCTGCTACTTTATCAATTACGTCTATATTACAAAACGCATTCACAATATTTTCTATCAAAGCTTGTTTCGATGGATCAGCTTCTTCCAGTTTTATCGAAGAAGGCGTTGAATTGTCAATACCGGTCGCAAATCGGTTCCTTTTTTCAGAAAATAAACTCTGTAATTTTTCGCTGTCTAAATTTTCTAGTAAAAATATGAAGAATGGATACACTTTTGCCAGAAATGTTGCAGATAAAAGTGCCTTGTTATTTTCAGAAGAAATTGAAGAGCCTTTCTGGTTTTTAATCTCTTCAAGGGACATTTTTATCTAAGGAAATAGTAATTAAATATTAAATATTTTAATAAGAAACCGTATTTTAGTAAAATGCGAATAATAAATGAAATACATTTGTTTAAAAAAATAATAACTTACAAAATTGATTGACTCAGCAACTGAGCTTTTTGAATTCTTGGACGTAATCGGGATATCTTCTCCAATCCCATTGATTATTAATTTAACAAGTGCCTCTTTAAGTCTCGCTTTGGAATCAGTTTCTAAAGGTAGCCAGGCGTTTACACTCACGCTTAAATTTAAAGATTCCACATAGTGCCACCAACTTTTTGGAACTAGTAAAACATCTCCAGGCTCTAAAATCACAGATTTTGCACCTGAAATGTTTTTAAGCAATTTTTCCTCTTCTTCAGATGGCGAAAAAAAATTTATTGAACTATAAACAGTCGACTCTTCGTAAGGAACTCTCACTGGTTTAAGACTTTCGGCAGCCTCTGGAGGAAAAAGAATCCATTCCTTTCTGAAAAAAAAATTATTAAATATATATCTCTTCCAGACTTCTCAGATTCTATGACAAACTCTGAAATTGTAATTATAACATTTTGACTAACTTTCCATGTATTTGCGCCACTAAATTGCACCCGTAAGAATCTTGGTGGCAATTTGTGTGAGCACCTTTGTTTCCTATCCAAATTGTAGAATCCTTTCCATCCAAATCAAAACCAAATCTGTTCCAATTTAGAGATTTAATTATTTCTGGAGAATCCTTACACCACTCGTGCATATATTTATAGTCAAAATAATACCAAAACTCAGAATCATTTTTTTTTATGAATTCTTTCAGTGTGAATGATTCCACAGAACTTTCAACTTCCCATTGTGGTCGCTAAGATAATGAAGTAGAAGCATTTACAATTTTGTATACAATACATCTCATAAATCTAAAGTTTTCAATGTTAATTTCGGTTGAATATTTTTGAGTTTTTAAAAATATCATTTACCAAAGTTTGTGCGTTATATCCTTTTCGAAAAGGTAAACGCGCGTCTCCGAATTTTTCGGCTAAAGTTTGTAAATTCCAATCAAGAAGAGTCCAACTATTTTCTGTATTCAATTTTCGCAATATGTTGCGAATCAGAATTGGTTCCTTTAGTTCCATAATAGCACGCCGTAAAGTTTTTTCTGAAGGTTCGTCGAAAATCTATAAATTTTCTGATTTAATATTTAATGCCTCAGAACTTTAAGATTAAAATTTGTAAAGTAATAAAAACCTTGACATCTTCATAAGTTATACTAGTATCCTCATCGTTAGATCTTATGATTTCAGACTCGCTTTCTGAAACAAGATATATGGCCTCAAACATATTTTCCACGGGTGCTAGACATGCCTCCGTATTTTCTTGTGGGATCTAAAAGATAAATATAAGACAATATAGTATTTTAATTAGTCATTTACAGTATTAAATTATTTTACTTACTGTTTCAGAGCAATTTTCAGTTTTTACTTTCTTCGCCGGCGATGTAATATCAGTTATTTCCAAATCTAAATTTACACTCGGTACTGCATCCTGTCTCAACCTTTTAACTCTAGAGTTGCCTTCTGAAAAAGTGTAATCAATGTAATATTTATCGTATTTGTTCAGTTGAAGCTAAAACCGCTAAAACTTTAATCACAAAATTCAGTTTTTTATTCTACTAAACTAATACAAGAATTAGTTTTTCCTCCCTATATCAACACTCCTTTTTCAATTTTCATATACCTAAAAAATAATAATCGTCTTCTGTAAAATGACGTGAACATACAACTGTGTGTTCATTAATATTGGTTATTCCAATTCTTCGTTTCCACTCATCACAACGATCCACAAAATCAACTTTTCCATCAGAATTTTTTACTGCCAAAAAATTCCCATAAAGGGGAAATTTATGAAAACTGAATGGAACACTTTGAGAACTACATCCAGAAACGCAACAACGTCGACGATTCGATGATGCCAAAAGATCTTGCATTTTTATTTACAATTTTATTGACAATTTATGTCAGTATATATGTATATATTTCTTTTTAAATAAGAATTTTATTTAACACTGGAAATAACTATTTGTTTGACATGTTGCAAAAGTAAACTAGGCAATAAATTGCCGAAAAGTTGAAAGTGCCTGAGTGTGTGTGAAGTGTGAACTGTGGTGAAGTTGGCATCATGAGCCAACAAACTGAACGAAGGCGAGTGACCAGGGTTGGTCATGTTACGCGTAACTCGAGGATTTTGTTACGTATACTACGTAATTTACATAAGTACTTAAATTACGTAGTTTTCGTGGAGTTACGGGCGTTGGACCCAAGTATTAAGCTCAAAATTCCATTCTCCATTTTACTCAACGAAAATTACAGATAAATATTTTTTCGCTCTGTAGCGCTAATCTTTTTTTAAATACAAAACTGCATACAGAGCGAAAAAATATTTAATTTTATTATTTTTTTCATAAAACGAAGAATTCAAAATCTAACTTCAAAATTGGATATTTTCATTTTAATTAAAAAATACTTGAATTAGATATTTTCTTGCTCTGTACGCATAATTCTAGTTAAAAGTTGATTAATTCTTCAGAGGGAAAAAATTCAAAGTTTAATTTTTGTTGAGTAAAATGAAAAAATTGAATTTTTAGATTAGAACTTGGCTCCAACACCCTTAATGCTGACTGTAGTCTCCGGGGTTCAATCTCTTTATGTTTATGTATTTTCCATGTAATTTGGTTTGTAGAATTCAGTTAGCAACACTCACATGTTAAGTTAAATCATTTTAAATTCTTTAAGGACGTTGGACCCAAGTGTTAAGCTCAAAATACTATTCTCCAATTTACTCAACGAAAATTATAAATGAATATTTTTTTGCTCTGTAGCGCTAATCTTTTTTCAAATATAAAACTGCGTACAGAGCGAAAAAATATTTAGTTTCGATACTTTCTGTATAAAATGAAGAAATCAAATTTTTAGATTAGAACTTGGCTCCAACACCAAAAATTCCTTGAAATATGAAAAATATTCTTAAATTACTTGAAAATCCCTAAACTTTCCTGAATTATTTTGAAATTTTTTTAAATCTTTTAAAAATCTTTTAAAAAGAAATTCAGATAAAAATTTGAAATACACAAGAAAATTACCTTCAACAACTTTTTTCGATTTCAACACTCCATGCTTTTTTAAAAGTGACATGTTCGTTTCATTGTCGGTAAAGGTGGTGGTTGAAATTTTTTTAAAGCTGTGGGACTTATAATGATCAGCATTTTTCAATCCTAGGTAAGTCGCAATCTGCTTCGGAATCTTTGCGAATTTGTGGATACCAATAACCTGGTTGGTACATCTACCATTTTGGTAGTTAAGGAAGTATCGTTCTGATGCTGCATTTTCAGGTCTCAGATTTTCGTATTTTCTCACAATGTTAGTCAAATCTCCTTCAATTATGAATGTTTTTGGCTCATGTATTTTTGAGCCTGGCATTCTGACTATTATCACTCCACCAGCATGAGTAACGTAAGACTTCCTCATGTTGACTAACTCCTCATTTCGAGTTGTTCCGTAGACCCCAAAAATCGCAATTACCTAAAAACAATCCACCTATAGATCCCTGCAAAAAACGTCAAATTGAAAAGCATTGCTTCGCGTTCACGAGATGTTGTCTGGAATTTTGCTTTTCGACAACCTCGTATTGGGACTGCATCGGGACGGAAGCAAATACTTTTTAAGGGTGTTGGAGCCAAGTTCTAATCTAAAAATTCGATTTCTTCAATTTACTCAACAAATATTAAATTAAGAATATTTTCCCTCAGTAAAATTAATCAATTTTTAATTAGAACTATGTGTACAGAGTGAGAAAATATCTAATTCAAATATTTTTTAAGTAAAATGAAAATATTTAATTTTAGAGTTGGATTTTGAATTCTTCATTTTATGCAAAAAGTATGGAAACTAAATATTTTTTCGCTCTGCACGCAGTCTTATATTTGAAAAAAGATTAGTGCTACAGAGCGAAAAAATATTTATTTATAATTTTCGTTGAGAAAAATGGAGAATGGAATTTTGAGCTTAACACTTGGGTCCTTAAGGGTATGTGAAACTTTTGAAAATTATCAAAAAAAGTTTCGAATTGCTAAATTCAATTGACCCTTCGAAAAAGTATCACATGCCCTTAATGCGATAGTTCGTATATGTATTACATCTAAATGTTGAATGCGTCTAAATACGAAAATGATATAAATTCTGCGTACAATGCGAGTTAATGCGAGACTTCGATTTCGATTTAAGGGCATGTGATATTTTACCATAAGAGCAAATTAGTTATACCGATTATACGTTCATAATAATAAATATTTTTAGTATATAAGAGTCAATAAACCTTCGTCTCATGTAAACGCAGGTTTATAAAGTCAATAAACCTTCGTTTACATGAGACGAAGGTTTATTGACTCTTATTAGCTAAAAATATTTATTATTACGAATGTATAATTGGTATAACTAATTTGCTCTTATGGTAAAATATCACATGCCCTTAAGGCCATGTAAGACTTACCCGATCCCTACCTTACCGACAGTTTTTTCTCTGTAACGCTACGTCTACATTTATTGAGATATCAAATTGAAAATTTGTAAAATTGAAGCTAAAGCATTAAGGTACGTTTATCTGGTCCTAAATATTGACATTTATAAAAAGAAAATTTTTCAAAAAAATTTTTATTTTTACAAAAATTTAACACCAGGTAAACATACCTCAGCATAGTTTCTTTAATTTTAGAAATTTTCAATTTGATATCTCAATAAACGTAGACGTAGCGTTACAGAGAAAAAAATGTCGGTAAGGTAGGGATCGGGTGAGTCTTACATTGCCTTAATAATACTGAATACAATTGAATGCAAACCAGAAAATTCGTGAGGGTGGCAACCTATGGATCCGGAATACGTTGCGTTTTTACGAAAAACCGTGAGAGTGAGAGGGATAGTAGTATCAGTGCGTCTCTCTCATTCTCATGGTTTTACGCAAAAACGCAACGCATTCCGGATCTATGAAGCGCCACGCTGATGTCCAAGTACAGTAATGTTCAACGAAGCCTTCCTCTGTTTTGTAACGACCCAACCCTGATTTCCATAAGATTCTAATGGAAAACAGGGTTGGGTCGTTACAAAACAGAGGAAGGCATCGTTGAACATTACACTTGAATCTCCCAATATCAACCTTCCCAATATCGACCGCATTCCTTTCTCATTATCAACCTGCAGTTACCTCAAATATCACTGGATTCACTGCGCATGAGTTGCACGCTCGGAATCTGATTGGATGCTATTCGCGCGCAATTTAAAATGCTAACAAATATTTATGTGCAATACGCATGCGCAATTAATATGACGCATGCGCAATTGGTATGCCATTTGAGAAAAGGAATTTCGTTGATATTGGGAAAGCGTCTGGTCTGGATTTCGTTGATATTGGGAGATTCGAGTGTACTGTAGACTTGAAGTTCCCAATAGTAAGGGTGGCGTTTCATGTTTACGTTCTGCGTTGCGTCATAATGAGAGAGAAAAAGACAGAAGTATATTTTTTTCTCTTTTACTCTCATTATGACGCAACGCAAAACGCAATCATGGGATGCCAACCTTACGCGTAACTTAGCAACCCTGCCTGTAGTCTGAATACTTTTCAATCCGAATTTTTTTGTAGGGTTGGAAAATGAAATATGTATATTTTTATAGCACGTCGGGCGAAATTTCGATTTTCGGCGCCTCCGAAGAATCGCGAAGGTAGCCAATTTTCGAACAGTGACATAAAGAAAATCAAGTTACACCACAGATGCAAAGTGACACTATAATAAACTCGCTTCGAAAATCGAATTCGCCAGACTCGCTATGAAAAGTGTTCTAATCTAAAAATTATATTTCTTCATTTTACTCAATAAATATTAAATTTATAATTTTTTCCCTATGTAGAATTGATCAATTTTTAATTAGAATTATGCGTACAGAGCGAGAAAATATATAATTTACATATTTTTTAAGTAAAATGAAAATATTCAATTTTGAAGTTAGATTTTGAATTCTTCGTTTGATGTAAAAAGTATCGAAACTAAATAATTTTTCGTTCTGTAGGTACGCAGTCTTATATTTTTAAAAAGATTAGCGCTATACAGAGCGAAAAAATATTTATCTATAATTTTCGTTGAGTAAAGTGGAGAATGGAATTTTGAGCTTAAACACTTGGGTCCAACATGTTGCGGAGCAGGCAATTATCAACTCGTGTGTTGGCGTCACTCGCTTTCAACTCGTGACGTCAATCTCACACTCGTCCGATAATTGCCTTTTTTCGCGACTTGTAAAGTAAATAGCTATTGTTAAAATTTATAGTTCTGTTAAAAGTTTCTTATGTATTTTCTAATAAAATATATATATTAATTTGTAGATATTAATATTTGTTTATTTGTTTTTGATTTAATCAACAAATTTTTATTGTTATTTTTTATTGATTTTTTATGTATTTGTTTTTTTACCTTTGATGCGAGATATTGTTGATCTGGTGCTTCTTCGAAGAATTTCTTCAGCTCGCCTGCGTTAAAAGCCAAGGATTTTTTACTTTGAAATCCGACTGATTGTTTTTTCAGAAAGACATTCAGTTTTGAGTACTCGGCGATGTTTAGATTTTGTCGAATACTCATCATAGAACGTAGCATGGAATAATGACTCCACAAGGTCGAGGGTTTGTACTTTTTTGAGATCTCTTCAAAATATGTTAACAGTACATCTTCTGAACAAAACTTTATATTTTTTGAATCTTGCCATTTGATAAAAGTAGTGTACGTCATCTCGTACCTTCCTCTGGATTTTTCAGGTAATGATTTCAATGGAATTGTTTCAGTCAAATCAATGGTTTCAGGCGGGCTACCAAGCTCATTTTCATTTTCTTCTTCGGTTTCGTTTTCTTCTTCATCAAATTCCATTCTTCCTTGTCCGGCTGTCAAAAACTCACTTTTCATATTTACAAAACAAAGACGACATAAAATAACGGATACTCGACTTGGCACACAAAAGGCACAATCGCACAAAGCAGTCGCGAAACGCGAAGTTACTTTGAGTTACATATACAGTTACATACAGTGTTGCCATATTCCCATTCCAAAAAGTCGCCAGTAAAAGACGCAGGAGTAGCCCAAAAAGCGCGAAGTTTCAAAACCCCAAATAGCATATATTTTAAAATAAGGAGTCCTATTTTGTAGTTTTTATAATTTAAAGATAATTTTTATAATATAAAGTAATTAAAAATAAGTATAATTTAAAGATGATAAAGAGGGGAGAATCGATGAAATAAAAAAGATTCGTAATTAACGTCTTCGTAAAAAAATTTTTAAATAACAAAATACAAACCTATTGCTTGGCTTCTCACTGGAGAAATTCTGCCATTGGCTGTAATATGGCGCGCGATTCAAAATCGAATTCAATCAATTCGGTTTTGAATCGCTCGACAAATTTTGACCAATGGCAACATTTCTCCAGCGGGAAACTAATGTGTGCTGCGTGTGCTGCGTGCATTTATTTGAAATGATAAAAAGGAACTTCTGCTATTTTTGAAATAGGAATATTAAACATATGTGTTTTCGTAAGTTAAAAAAATAAATAAAGATTGTAGGTATAGCCCAAAAGTAGCCAATTGAATTTCAAAAGTAGTCCAAATGGCGATTAATCGCCGCGATAAAATTTAAGTCGCCAAACAGTAGATCGTAGCCCAATCGGCGATTAGTAGCCCAATCTGGCAACACTGATTATTAATTAAATGTAGAGTCGTCACGTGTATTCTCATAATTTAACGCTAGTGCTCTGAACTTTGAACAATTCAAACTTCCCGCTGAAATTAAAATTTTTAAAAAGTGCGCTCTGTGTACAAGAATCAAAACAAAATCTTCAAAGTCAAAACCTTAATATATAACAGTTCAGGCACCTAAATGTAACAGCTATTATAGTATTATAGAAGACTGGTAATATAGTAAAATAAAATTTTATTGACATCCATTCCTTACAATTTCGAATTTAATAGTAATTCCTTTAATTTTCTACGAATTATTTTGCCCGAAGGTGTTTTGGGAATTTCGTTCACAAATTGTACTCCTTTCAGATGTTTATAAATTGACACGCGTGCTAGAAAAAAAAGGAATATTTGATTGCAAAATCGAAAATGATAAAAATTAGATATAATTTTGCTTACCATTTACGTAATCCATAATTTCCTGTTTTGTTAAATTCGAATCGGATTGCTTGACAACAAAAGCAAAAGGGAATTCGCCAACTTTTTCATCTGGTAAGCCAACAA
Organism: Synergus gifuensis; assembly: GCA_904066015.1. Taxonomy (NCBI): domain Eukaryota; kingdom Metazoa; phylum Arthropoda; class Insecta; order Hymenoptera; family Cynipidae; genus Synergus; species Synergus gifuensis. The sequence goes on from CAJFCO010000183.1 coordinate 495,610, forward strand.
TAGCTGCATCTCTTACATGTCGATTTGTAAGTAGAACTGCTTCTAATTCAACTGGCGATATTTGAAATCCTTTACATTTAAAAATTTCTTTTACTCTGTCGACAATGTATAAATAGCCATCTTGATCAAAATATCCAACGTCTCCAGTATGAAGCCAACCATCTTTGTCAATCGCAGAGTTTGTTGCTTCTTTATTTCCCGAATATCCCTTCATAATTGTACTACCCTTAAAACACAACTCACCTATTTGATTTGGTCCTAAAATTTCACTAGATTCCAAATTTTCCAAGGGCACTACTTTACCTAGATTTTTAATTACAAGATTTATTATTTAGTCAATTTTAATATTTTCATTCAAATTTATTATAAAAAATTTATCTTTACTCGAGAGAAGAAGCGGCAATTTTAAAAATAAAATAACCCTAGCGAAAGCTTCGGATTGAAATTCATTCCGAATCAATCCGACATTTTCCGAATCATTCCTAAATTTGTATCCGAATCAAACAGTTTCATTCCGATCTAATCCGAAGGAAGTTTTCAATACGAATTAATCCGAAACCCCTTCAAAAGCAATCCGAACCTTTAATCCGAATGTATCGTTCAATCCAATTGAATTAGAAATAATCCGAACTTTCAATACGAATGAATCCCTGTCTATCGGGTCAATCAGGACTTTCAATCCGAATGAATCTCGGTCTATCCGGTAAATCAGGACTTTCAATTCGAATGAATCCGAATTAATCCACTCTATCCGAATCAATCCGAATCATTCCTGAATTTGTATTCAAACTAAACAGTTTTTTATGATCTAATCCGAAGGAAGTTTTCAATACGAATTAATCAGAAACCCATTCAAAAGCAATTCGAACCTTTAATTCGAATGAATTCGTCAATCCGATTGAATCAAAAATAATCCGAACTTTCAATACGAATGAATCCCAGTCTATCCGGTTAATCAGGACTTTCAATCCGAATGAATCCCGGTCAATCAGGACTTTCAATTCGAATGAAACCAAATTAATCCAGTCTATCCGAATCAATCCGAATCATTCCGGAATTTGTATCCAAACCAAACAGTTTTTTTCTGATCTATTCCGAAGGAAGTTTTCAATCCGCATTAATCCGATACCCATTCAAAAGCAATCCAAACCTTTAATCCGAATAAATCCAGCAATCCGATTGAATCAGAATTAATCAGAACTTTCAATCCGGATAAATCCCGTCAGTCCGAATGAATCCGAACTTTCAATTCAAATGAATCACGGTCTATCCGATTTAATCCAGTCTATCCGATTCATTCCGGAGTTTGTATCAAAACCAACCAGTATCATTCTGATATAATCCGAAGGAAGTTTTCAATCCGCATTAATCCGATACCCATTCAAAAGCAATC
>CAJFCO010000183.1:508206-519862 GCA_904066015.1 Synergus gifuensis
TAATTTGCTCTTATGGTAAAGTATCACATGTCCTTAATATATTTTATAACTTCTCCGCAATTCATTTTTCAGGAATATTTATTTTTGTGGACAAACAATTGATTTATCTGAACCATCGAAAAAGTATCACATGCCCTTAAAATTTCTAAAATTCTCTAGAACTCTTTTTAAAATCCCACGAAATCCCTTAAAATATTTTTAAAACCCCTTGAAATCTCTTAAAATCCCGAGAAACGCCAGGTAAATTTCTGCTAGTAAATAAAAATGATAAAAAAATAAAATAAAAAAAATTCGTCTGAAACTTCAACCCAATAGAATCTGTATCAAGATCTGTTTCCTAGATTTTCTTACCAAAAATGGTGATGGAATCTCGTCTCTCTTGATCTTTGTTATTGATCCTTTTTCCGAGAAATTAATAAGACCTTTGACCTGTAAAGAAAGCAAAAATTCATTAGAATTAAATACATGAAATAAATCAACAAAAATGAATGTACTTATTTATTTACGTATTTATTTATAATATCTATTGTATTTAGTTACCTCAAGCTCTTCAGCGATTTGTAACAAAGCTGATAATTCTTCCTGTTGTATATTTATTTCTCCTCGGTACATATACATTATTAAGGCCTCAAGTAGCGTAAAATTTGTATGAGTTAAAACGAGAGTCGTTGCATCTTGAAATCCTACATTGTTAAAAACTCTTTCAAAATAAAAGGAGCCGGCAGCCAGCACTATTTTGTGACATTTTATTATCTCCCTAGCATCCGACATCAAAGTGACGTCAGTGAAGTCTTCCTTTTTCCGTAATTCGTCAAAAAATTTGATCAAATTCGATTGATGGTTATTCCACCTCAAACAGAACTTCTGAGATTCGGTCTCCATTGTTAATTTCTCAATCCTGCAAATAAATACATTATTTTATTATTATATTATATTATATTATCATGTACAAAAATCTAATGGGAATTCCACATTCTATATTTGTTCAATTAGCGAGGGAGAAAGCGTGAAAATATTTTCAAGGACAGATCATTTCCAATTAATACTTAGAATAGAAAAATGCGAATAGACTATATCGTTATCAGCTGAACAATTCCTATTCACAAACATATTACATATCGCGCGTAATTGATTTTGAACGACTTTTGGATATACGCGACCTTTGCTTTCCAAACCGATTTGCGTATTTCTAAATCTTCACGATAATAGAGAGTACACAATGAATTTAAAACACTACTTCGATATATATATATGTATATGTTTTATTTTAATTTTCATTAGAAGGAATAAAATGATGAAATACTGCTATTAGATTCAACCTGTTTTTTTTCGCAGACCTTTTTCAAAACTGGTTACAGAATAATTTTCACACATATATTGTTATATTATATGTAGTTTCGCCTCAATGTAAAAATAGATTCCTCTACGTTCTAACTTGACCATTAACTGTTTACCACCCGAAGTAACACGTGCAAACGATTACACACACGGTTGCGAATTTTTCATGTATTACGTCATCATCATGAAAATGTGATAAACCAAATAGGCATGAATCTTGTCTACGCGTGGAGCCCATTAATAAGTCGGTGAATAGTCACTGAAGAGTCGAATAGAATTAATGTGATACTAGATAAAGGGCCACATGCGCATTTCTGCGCTATATTCGGCAGACACGAGTATTAACCAAGTATTCAATAACGCTTAGAAAAGAGCCAACTAGGCAAACTGTACTATTTTCTTCATAATGTATGCACGCGCCGAAAACGTGTACATGTATGTAATGTACGTTTGCTTTTCTATGTTTGCTTGCATGTGAAGGCACTATAACTATGTATGTATGTCGGAAATTAAGCTCATGAATGAAGAAAAATATATGTATCATCCATTGCAAGAGATGATTCAGTAGATGTAAATTGTTTACAAAACATGTTTATTACAGTAAAACACGCATTTTTTGATAAGGTTTTAGAATAGGATATCCGTATAATACGCAAAAATGCATAAAAGTACAAAAATTTGCTAGTTTTATTTTCTCAGATAAATATGATTTTTATGATTTAAATATATGATGTTGTAAAAGTTGCGTAATGACAGCGAAAGTCATCACAAGTTTTTCTCTCGCGTAAACTTCAATATTTCATAAAAGTAAACTCTCGAAACAAATTCTCGAAACAGAGCAAATATCTTTATTTAAATATACACATATATAATATATATGTAAATATATATATATATATATATATACATATATAATGAAGATCGTGTCTCATCATGCGTCGAACTTACCGGGTGCAAGGATGAAGGAGCCCCCTTGTAGAATATTTATAACTTCGTCCTGGAAGCGCTATTTGCTCGGGGTTGGCTAAAGCTGGAGTCACATTTAGCCGAACACCGACAACACTTGGATAAGATAAAAAATGTTCCGAGATAAAAGAATATAAATTCCTAATAAAGAAGAAGAAAAAGTCGACACTAATTTTGCCCGATTCTGAACAGTTTAATTGAGAATAATTGCTATAATTTTAGATGAAGGCACGATATATTTTTTATATAAAATCAAAACTGTTCAAAGATTTTCGAACTAAAGGGAAAACCCTCCGTTTTGGCAGCGACCACTGCTGTCCCTCACTGCGGATGAAGTGATGGTGCGAACTGAGCGAAGAATACTGCAGGGGTGGCATAACATAAGTTCGTAGAGCCCATGTCTCATAGTACGCCTGTGGTACACACACGCGGAGAAAACTTTTTTGTGTTGGTAGGTCGACTCATCTAGGAGCACTCACACTACCTTGTGAGCCAATCCCGTCACTTCCTGCAGACCTAGGCGATAATTCGCTAGGGCTAGGGTGGTGAACATTTCTATGCGTGCAACGTAGTATTGGTCTAAGCAGGACCGGATCTCTGCACTGTAAACGCCCTAAAATTTGATTGTGTTCAGAGATATGCGCTCGTTTTTTAGCATCGTATAATCTCAAAAGAGTTGTCTTTCATGTCTCACCAAAAATATCCTCGATGCACAAAACTCTGCACAAAAAAGTACAATTTATACAAAAAAAAAATACAAGTTATACAAAAAAAAGTACAAGTTATACAAATATAGTTTATGAAATGAAATTTTGCCAAAGAAGAGTAAGAAGTGTTCAATGCAAAATTTATGTAACTAAAAAAATTGCAGGAGCTGTAAGAATGGAAGGGGATTAAGAAATTAATTAAAAGATTGTGCATTTTGAAAATTATTCAGAAACGACGAACATCTTTTAGCAATTTCATTCCGTGACTCATTTGACATTGAAAACATTTCAGATTTAAGGATATGGCAGATCTTCTGGAATTTAGGGTGAAACGAAAAAGAGCATCCTAATCCGTATTACATTTCAACTTTCAGGGCACTCTTCAAGTTTTAAAAGCTTTAAATCTTAAGAGATTCAATTTCACGTGTTCTTTGAAACCTGAAAGACATTTTATAAGATGTATATGTCGGAGGTTTTATTTCACCAAATTTCAGCTCCCTAAATAAGTCATATAAAATCATTTTCGAATCTATATCAAATTAGCTGTGGTCCCGGGGAGATTTCAGTCAAATTCATTGAATAATCAAATTATTCTTCACCCATTATACTTAATTTTTTTGGAAAAACAGTATGTCTGTACTTTGGGTAATAATAGATGTAGAAACAAGTGCTAAATTATTTAGTTAGCAGGGCTCAAATCCGGTCCTGGTTTTCTATGCGTCGTCGAGCGAAGAACCACGAAAAAACATTCCTATTGCTAACCATCACATAGATTATCTATCCTTGGATGTGTGGGAGTCGCATAGTGAGTTGCATACGAACTCACACAAACATACTCGAATATTCGGCATTCGAGAAGTATGGGAAATAGGGTCCCGACAGCCTACTTGATAAAACTCTGGGAGCGACGAACTGAACGAGTCTGCCTAGCATTACACTTACAGCAGAAGACCCTATGCCCTATACTAGAAGAAAATTGCCACCACGCCCAAAATCCTCCCGCGATGCACAAAACTCATATTCACGTACGACATTCGTGACACGGGGACGCTAAACAAACATCCTCCCACTCACGATACTTACATGCACGCATGAAACTTCACTTTTCGTTACTTTCTACTTTTACAAGTTTTTCACCATTTTTTATTATTATTTTAAAATACATTATCATGTCAGAGAAATATCATCCAAATACATTCAATTTTCAAAATCAGATTCAATTCAATTATGAGGGAGAGTTTTCAGCATCATTTTGTAAGAAGTAATAGTTTTTTATACAAATGGGAATGTCTTAATATTGTATTTTAAAGATGATGACAATTTTATATAACCGTAGAAAGCTCACATTTAAATCATGTTGTGAAATATAATCTTTACAGAAAGTGTTTTTATGAATGGTCAATTCAAGTATGGTCAATGCCCGAAAACTGATAATAAAGTTTATAAAGGAATAAAATTGTCTATTTTGCACAAATAATGAAATCAGTAACTTCTGATAATCTTTGTCGTATATATATAGTTTAACTTCATGACTGTACACAAAAAAATCTAAACAAATCATAAAGTTTCATAAACTTCGCAAACCATTGCGAAGTTCACAAACAAAAGGCGAAATAGAAAATCTGAATAGTAAAGCGTGGTTATTCTTTCAATAAAAATTATGCTTTCATAAATAAAAAAATGAAAAGCTTAAAAAAAACTCGTGCTTCCTTCCTTTCTCTTTATAAACAACAAAGCACACGAAAACCTCTTCTGTGTGCATCAAGTGAGTCACATATGGCATATGGCGATTCTGTAAAGAGGTATATAAAAAGAAAGCTGTAAATTTCAGTTTTTTTTATGAATATAAAGAAACCCTACCATCGTACTTTATGGTTCTTTGGCTCATTTTAAAGGATAGAGTCTGTTTACTGAATAAATTAAAGTAGTAACTTTTCACCGATTCTTTAGAGTTCAATTCTTATTTTTTAGACGAAGACTTTTTAAGAGTTATTTTTTTTTAGGATTTTCTATTTTTTTTAGTCGAATACGCGAAGCAAAAGGAGACTTATATGTTTATAAAGTTTTACAACTTTTTTTTGATCCATCGTAACTTTGGACTGGATTATAGTATCGGCATGTTTTTTTTTTAATTCATGTAATGATAGTTAGATTAACATATGCATATATTAAAATTTTCATTTGCGAAATACATTTGAGGATAACAATGAAAATATTGTAATAAGCTTGATTTTTTTACTCATATTTGATATTTCAGTTATATTTTTGCACTAAAAACGTTAAAATTGATGAAAAATCTGTAAAAATAACTTTTGTACTTCAAAAGTTATGTATAAATCATATATTATCTTTTATAAGTAATTATTGTGGTGAATTGAAAAAAAAATTAAACTTATATTTTTCAATCTCTATACTTATGTCTGTATTTTGAAGCATTAATTACTGATAAAGTCATAAAAATATCCACAAATGTAATTTTAAAATTAAAAAAAAAACAATAAATAAAAATGTATTTTTATTCTAATACGCAAAGTAAAAAGAGACATGTTTGTAAGTTTTTTGTAATTTAACTTATTTTTTAAAATGAAAATACAATCAAATACAATCAATTAAATGAAAATATAATCTAATAAAATTTTAGATTTCAATTATAAACTCACAATTTTCTTAAACAATTTAATTTAATTTAATAAAATTAAATTAATAATATAAGAAGAATAAATAAATATTTCACTAAAAATTAAAAAAATTTTTAAATGAAAAAAAAAACCGAATACGCTATAACAAAAAAATAAAAGATAAGAATTAATTATTAATTACAAAATATAATAATTATACATTAAATTAATGTATAATTATTATATTTTATAATTGATAATTAATTCTTATTTTTTATTTTTTAGTTATAGCGTATTCGACTTTTTTTTCAATTTTTTTTATTTTTTAAATATAAAGTTGAAGAAAAGTCGCAATAGATTCGCAACTTCAACAGGCATGTTTATTATGAAAGAAACTCAAAGAAGCGAAGGCAATGCACTCGCACCCTTTCTGGTTTTGAAGCGATCTGGAGAACGTCCTTCGTCCCCTTTTATATTTCCAGCAACCCTCTTCTTTGTCTAATTTTGTCTATGAAGACGTGCAGTAATACGGCCCTGGATGGCAAGGTGAATCTTTGTCCTGTTGCGCCATCGAAAATTCTAGTCGCAGGCAGTTCTTCTGGCAGTTATACGCCAACCTTTCAAATTTTCTTAGGTCAGACCCTACGATATGGTGCCGCTACGCTCTTATGATTACAAATGCACAAGACATCCGCTGTTGAAAAGATAAAAGTGCATGGCTTCCACAGATTGAATATATATTTTTCTTAGCATTTAAACTCCACGTGCACGTATACGCGAGATTACATATCAAATCTTACTCAATATTAAAAGAAAAAGACGAGAAAATCTGAAATTGTAAAATTATGGAAAATTTCTTCTTCCTAAGACTACAATGTATATTTTTGAATGTTAAAAGTGGTACAGAAAACATTAATCATCATGCGCTCTACAATATATAATTAATATCTGATGCGTTCAATGTTGCAATGCAAGCATGAAAAATTACCTGAAAGAGCCTTTTTTGTTGGCCATAATGAGTCTTGAATACATCTTGAGACTAATTACTATTTTGTAACTTATCATTTTTCTCACACTTGGCAGTCAATTAAACCCGTTATAAAGAAACATTGAAAAAGATGTGTAAAATTGTACTGTAAAGTATTTACTATTATGTATTTTGACTGCCTTAGAATAAAATAATAGGCTAAGAAGAATAATAAAATAATAAAAGCTAAGAGCAAAAAAAAAGTGGCCAGAAAATACAAAAAATTGATTATTCGGACATTTTTCATGTTTTCTTATCAAGAGCGATGCGCGATGTTTACTCAAAACAGATAACGGACATTCAGATTGTGTGTATCTTATTGCAGATATTGCATTCTATTTCTAAAACTAGTTAAGGTCTTTAGATCATTATGTCAGAAAATATAAATTTTACACTACATCTATAAGAAGTTATAATATAAAATTAGTGTTTGTTTAATCAATACTGAAAATATCAGTGCCAATATATTTTATTTTCACTGATTAAAGTTACCGGTCAATTTTGCGACATAATTTTACTAATCTTTAAGCCAATCTATCTTAATCAAATCTTGGAAATCTATTCTTATTTACGTATTTTGCTCTATCAGGCTTTCTGTATATTCATCCAATTTGCAGTAATAATTACACTTCTTGATATCAGACACTGATATTGAAATTCTAATATTTTTATCAGAGATAAAATTATCAAATCTGATGTTTTTATCAATTTTGTCGCTTTCCTTAGCAGTTTTTTTTACATATACTTATTTTTCCCGAACTTGATTATACAAACGTTTCCCGATAAATTTTGTGTACACGTTAATTCGAACCCTCTCTTTTGATTTTGATCGTGGGTCTCGAACCTGTGGTCATATTTCAGAAATAAATAACCAAAGGGAACGCCTTAACTGCGACTCGCTCTACCAGCAGGAGTTATGAAAATGATTTCTGGAAATTTGGTGATAGTCTATAGAAGCCAATAAACTCCATCCCCCATTCACTACGACAATATAAACAGCTGGAAAATAGGGACATAAAGTTTTAAAAGTTTCCGTAAAATTAACCCACAATGATGTTAATTATAGTAAAAATTGACATAAAAACTGACGTACTCCTCATTCTGTCAGTCTCCCATTCCCACCCGTGCAAAATTTTAGATGGGGTTCTAACAGGGTCCTGGTCAGTTTTCCCTACTTCTGATGTGGCCCTAACCAGGTTAACTGGCAAGGCCCACACAAGGCTTGTAACGCTTAGGCAGAATATTGCCCTACTTAAGGAAAACTGGCAAGGGCCTTGTCAGTTTACCCAAAAAATACCCTAGTAAATACCCCACCTAGGTAAAACTGGTCAATACACCATCAGGATTAAAAAACTATTTTGCGGAATCATTATTCGCAATATTTGGTTATTAAACTATTTCATTTTCTGAAAACAAATTTTTTTAAGTATTTGAAGGGATTTTAAATGGAATTTTAAAGGAATTTTAAAAGATTTCAAATGATTTTAAGGAATTTAAGGAGATTTTAAGAAATTTTAAGTGATTCTAGGGAATTTAAAAGGATTTCCAAAGAATGTAAGGATTTTCAAGAGCTTTCACGAGATTAAAAAATTATAAGATATCGTAAAGGACTTTATTAAGAGATTTTAGTGAATTTTAAAAGATTTCAAGTGATTTTAAGGAATTTAAAAGGATTTCAAGAAATTTCAAGTGATTCCAGGGAATTTAAAAGGATTTAAAGATATTTTCCAAGATTTCAAAGATATCAAGATATCCTAAGGGATTTCAGGAGAATTTCAATCGATATAAATAGATTTCAAGTTATTTTAAAGAATGTTTAAAGAATTCAGGAGAGTTTCAAGATTTTAAATTAATTTACACATTTTGTTAATTTTTTCAATGGATTTTGAACGATATTGACAAGTTTTAAAGGATTGTAAAAAAATTTCCAAGAATTTAAGGATTTCCAAGACTTTTCACATGATTTTAAATGATATATCTCAAGGAATTGTAAGAGATTTCAAGAGATTTAAAATAATTGTAAATATTGTAAGTGATTTTTAATGAGGTTAAAAAATATCAAAGGATTTTAAAAGAATATGAAAAAATTAAAGAATTTTCAAGAAATTTCAGAGTTATTAAAACATGCCAAAAGATTTCTAAAGATTTCAAGTGATTTTAAGGAATTTAAGAGGGTTTCAAGAAATTTTAAGTGATTTTAGGGAATTTAAAAGGATTTCCAAAGAATGTAAGGATTTTCTAGAGCTTTCACAAGATTTAAAAAATTATAAGATTTTGTAAAGGACTTTTTAGATTTTAGTGAATTTTAAGAGATTTCAAGTTATTTTAAATAATGTTTAAAGAAGTCAAGGAAGTTCCAAGATTTTAAATTAATTTACAGTTTTTGTTAATCTTTTCAAAGGATTTTAAATGGTTTCAATTTTAAATTGAAAATTTTTAAAGGATTGTAAAAAAAACTTCCAAGAATTTAAGGATTTTCAAGAATTTTCACAAGGTTTTAAATGATTTTAGGGAATTTAAAGATATTTTAAGAGATTTAAAATATTTGTAAATATTCTAAGTGATTTTTAATGAAGTTAAAAAATATCAAAGGTTTTTAAAAGAATATGAAAAAATTAAAGAATTTTCAAGAAATTTCAGAGTTATTAAAACATGCCAAAAGATTTCTAAAGATTTCAAGTGAATTTAAGGCATTTTAAAACATTCAAAAAAGTTTCAAAATTTTGAAGTAATTTGGCAATAAAAAATGTTTTAGTGTTCTTTCTTTCTTTCTTTGTTAAACCTCTTGAAGTTGACTGTTACTAAAAACTCTTGTAATCTTTAAAATCCCTTTAAATCTCTAGTTATTAAAAATTATGTAAATAATATAATCATAAAATGTAGTTTAATAATAATTTTCATGAAAACCTGTTTAAAATTCCTAGAAATATATTTTTTCGTGTTTGTCAACAATACACAAATTATTAAATTTTCCAATATACAAATATAACCATCTTTTATATTTTCGTAAATAATCAAGTGTGAAAAATGTTGATATTTCCCTATTTTTACCCGATGTTTGGTTTCAACGTAAAAAACTCTTCAATGCCCTGTTTCATTATCAAAAAATTGTTATTAGTGAGATATCACTATTATATCTTTGCTCCATAAATGCCCAATAATATTAAAATATTTTTATCGAAAATAGCAATGCCAACCAGGGCCTCATCAGAACCCTATTTTAAATAGGGCTAATTGCGGCAATTTCTACACAGGCACATATTCTTAATATTGTCCACCCTCCTTTTTTCTAACTCATGCAATGAAAACACCCCATCTCCTAATATTTCTAATAGTCATTCAAATTAATCGCAAAAGCTATACCTTTGTCACTTTTTCTTCAATAGAAAAGACTTTCTTTCACAGTTCAAAGTCCAAATATTAAAGTGAAAAGGATAAAGAAAGAGATGCAAAAGAGCCTCTCATAATATATTCGTCCCTTGGAGATTTTTCATGGCGACCTGCAGGCGATGGCTGTAGAAAAACGCATTTTTATTCCTAGCAGCGACCAATGGCCGCGGATCAAGCGAGCGGGGGACGAAAGGTGGAAGCAAAGTCGTGTAACTCAGAAAAGGAAGAAACAGGTTCTTGCCAAGATCTAACATCTAATACCAAAGTCCTAACGCGGCTTTTATCATCTAGCCTCTATCCTCTATCGCATGGTTGGCTTTTCGGCGTGCCTTTTCTTTGGGGTGGCTGATCCCAACCTGAACTTTAGAAAGAGAAACAGCCAGCAGAGAGAGAAAGTTGCATGTTTCGGTCATCGCTGTCCCCCTCACACTAACACTCTCATGAATAAAATGAGAGGGAATTAAAAGATAGACCCAACGCATACACACATATCGACGTAAAAAATATAGACCCTAACACACTCTCAGAAATAGAAGAAATGGCCCTGCCCATTTGCTGCATTGCAAAGGCCGTTGACCGCAAAGGCCCTTGATCGAAGATCAGCTACCTGCTGATGCATTGTGAGGATTTTAGGCTTCACATAATAGAAAGAAGCATCCTCGACCACTGCCTAGACACTCAAGTGTCAAGTGCAATTATTGTACTTCTTACGCACAACTCGACCACACTTTCTCGCCTTTGCTATTCAATTTAGTTGTTGAATCTCGGTTTAGGATAGTTTAGATTTAGGTATTGCTACCGGAAACCATTGAGCGTGTAATAACCCATTTATTTGTGAATAGAAATATCGGTAGGCAAAGCGAGAGGTAAATGGGGATCTTTCCAGGGATATTTGGGTCAGTCTGACGATTTTGAAGGTCTTTGTGTTACTGTTGTATATTCTAAAGAGGACCTGCCAATTGTAGAAAAGCATGTTTAGGGACATGATCCCTTGTGTCAGTATACAGGCAAACAGATTATGGCCTTTGTTTGTGGCGTGAGCTCAGAAAGGGTTTAAGCTTAAGAGACTTGACTTTAAGAAGGGGGGGGGGGTAAGGTTAATTCGTGCAGAAAAGGCGCATTTTTGTGAATTTTTATTGACGACACACTTTAAATCAATTTATTAAAACCAATGGTATATTAAAGTATAACCCGTGTAGAAATTTCGATAGGGGTCTAGTGGGGGCCTCACTAGTTTTCCATTTTTTTTAGTCGGGCCCTTGCGGAGAAAACTAGTCGGGGCCCCAGCTAGATCGTAACGCTTTTGTCAGTTAGGCTCCGACTACTAGTTCTAGTAGGGGCCTAGTGGGAATCGCCCTTCCTCAGCTCTATTAAAGAAAGGGCCCTGCTGTGGCCCTAATAAGGTCCCCGCGATGTATATTTTTAATAATAAATGTATATAGTTACACTGAAAAAAATGGTTTAGCTGTCCCAGCTAGACGTATAGCTGGATTTCGTAATTCCAAGAAAATATAGCTGTGTTACCTAAATTTCTACACGGAAAAAAATGGAAGTTAGCAGTTTAGTAAAGATTGCACAAATTCATTACTAAGAACTTTTATTATAAGACA
>CAJFCO010000183.1:519962-546298 GCA_904066015.1 Synergus gifuensis
ACTAAGAACTTTTATTATAAGACAGAGTCCAAAAATACAGTAATCATTCCTAAACAGTTTAGGACTCTGTCTTATAATAAAAGTTCTTAGTAATGAATATGTGCAACCTTTACTAAACTGCTAACTTCCATTTTTCTCCGTGTAGCTGAGTTTCTTAAATATCTAGCTGTTTTAGTAAAATTTTACCATCCAGAAATAATCTAGCTAATTAACCTAAATAATTTTTAGATGGCAAAATTTAGCTAAAACAGCTAGATATTTAGGTAACTCAGCTAGAAATTTAGGTAACACAGCTATATTTTCTTGGAATTACAAAATCCAGCTATACGTCTAGCTGGAACAGCTAAACCATTTTTTTCAGTGTATGCATTTGGGATGATTTGAAGTAAAAATATTATTTATGGTCTTTCTCAGATTTCTCTTTCCATCGAAGAAAAATGAAAGTGAAGACGTCTAAAGAAATAAAATTTTTTTGCTCATTATTTACGTTTTTACGGTATTGTACACCTAAATATGTTTTAAAATAACCGTACTTACAAACTTCAAACGAAAATCTTTTGCTGCGAGGTCTTCCTCAAATTCCAAAAAATCCAACTGACAAATTCTTGTGAACTGAATTCTGAAGTGAATTTTGAATTCTTGTGACTGAATTCTGAAGTCTGTTACAAATTCTTGTGAACTGACACTCATGAACTTTATCAAAGAAAGGTTGTGTTGAGCGATGCCTAACAGCTGAACCTTATAATTACAAAAGTAATGTTAGCGGGGATTTTCTAGTCGGGGATCCACTAGATACAGATAGACTTATGAGCGCCGCCTAACGGCCGAACCTTATAATTACAAAAGTAAGGTTAGCGGGGATTTTCTAGTCGGGGCCAGACAGGGCCCCGATTAGTTTTTTCTAGACTAGAACTTCTAGTCCGGGCCACGCTAGAACCCTACTTTAAATGGGGGAAGATAGGGAAATTTCTACACGGGAACATTCGAACTTCGAAGAATATGACAACAATGAAGATTTTTACTAATTTCAGGCATAAATTTGACACATTTTCCATGATAACGAAAAACCATTTTATTCCAAACAAAGATTATGTAGATAACTTGTTTAAAAATGACTTTGATTTATTAGAGACTTTACTTTAAAAATTATAGAACAAAAGTTTGATTTGATTTCCTAGGGTATGAGAAAACATCATAATGTGCAAATACTTGTTTACGTCATTTGCAGATAAAAGAGAAATTTAAAGGTGATTAATTAATATTGAACTACATATACATTATTGACATTATTATATGAAAACATCGCAGAGGAACAATCTTATTTAATAAAACAAATCTCGGATGTCAGATTAAAAAAGAAGGTTTTGTTTGATGAACGCTAACTTTGTCAAGAACAGAAATCAGAAATACAATTAAAGTTATCCCAAAAAATTCACCTTGAGTTTAATTATCATTATCAAATTTAAATATCGACTCTGTAAATTAAACTGGTAAATAAGAGTAATGAAATTATAGTCTATTTACTCGTGGCAATGTCGTCATTAATATAACTTTGCAATTTTCAATTTTAGATCTCTATTTAATTTTCTTCGTGTTTATCCAAAATTACTGAAAGTAAAGCTATAGTATGAAAATTCAAGTTCCACGTGGTTGTAAATATACAAGAAAAGATCGGCGTTGCAATAGGGGGAATTCACGAGAAAATACATAGCCCGCAGCTTTTGAATAGGCACATCAATTCTCATTTACGCTGCGACAGCAGTACTGGCGGCTAGATTTAATAAAATTTTCTCTATAGGTGCGATGCAAACAATAAACGTGCGACTTCCTCATTTATGATAGGGGAAAATCGCCTTTCCAACTTACATCAGCATCATTTTTTTTCCTTTAAGGGGAAAGCCTCCTTTCAAACACCTTTTTTTCAACAATTTTTGTTTGCATAAATTTTTATTTGAAATTTTCAATATTTTCACATATTATTGCACATATTTTTGACAGTCAAAACACAAATTTTCATTACTTTTTATCAACATCTCGCCAAAATATGCACGACTGAAAAAAAAAACGGTGACCATGATTTCTCCATTCTGGATCATCTGAAACAAAAAACCCAAATTGGTTCACGCCTAGTGGCTACGGCGTGAACCACAATCATTAAAAAATATTGATAAATAAACAAATGGTGGGAGTTTTTGTGATTTTTCGTCGTTTTTTCAACATTAACTGTTAAATTGTTATTAAATATTAATTGAAAATTATGACCGTGGTTCACGTCATAGCCATTAGTTTTCTGAACATTTAAAAAAAAACAGAATGAAATCGGTTAAATAGATCGGCTGGAATCGTGGTTACCATCCCAAAAAATCGCGTTTCGAGAAAAACACGTTTAAAGTTTGCAGTACAGAAATCACATCTTATGCTCGAATAATATAAAGAACAATCATCCATATAATATTCCTTCTTCGTCTTCGTAGAGCTCATTTTGTCACATGTGAATATTGAAAAAATTAGAGGGCTATGGTAAGACGGCCAACTCAATGTACTAATTGTGCGTTTCGAGCGCAGGAGGCCTTTTGTAGTATAATTTATTTTTCGGACACTTCCGAAATGTTTTGAGGTAAAAGGAGGTTTGTACCTTATTTTTAAGGGTCTACAGTGACTCAAAAAAAGAAACAAAAATTCGATTATTTGAAAGTTCGAAAGGATGTATTAAAGGATGTACCCCCTTAATGTATTTCGTTTTCATTTCGGTCGAAAATCAAGTTATCGAACACCTATTTACTATAATTTTTATTTATCCGAATTGTCAACTGACATAATCTCTACCCTGGCGAAAGCTTCGGATAGGATTCCAATCCGAGCCAATCCGAAGTCATCCGGACCAATGCGAAATCTCTATCCGAGCGAATCCGAATGAAACCGAACCATTCCGAAGAAACTTTTCAATCCGAATGAATCCGAATTTTCAATCCGAACCATTCCGAAGAATCTTTTCAATCCGAACCATTCCGAAGAGACTTTTCAATCCGAATGAATCCGAATTTTCAATCTGAATGAATCCGAACCATTCCGAAGAAATTTTTCGATCCGAATGAATCCGAAGCTTCAATCCGAATGAATCCGAGCCAATCCGAAGAAATTTTTCAATCCGAATGAATCCGAAGTTTCAATCCGAATGAATCCGAGCTATTCTGAAGAAATTTCTTAATTCAAAGCTTCAATCCGAATGAATCCGAACCACTCCGAAGTAATTTTTCAATCCGAATGAATCCGAATTTTCAATCCGAATGAATCCAAACCATTCCGGATAGGAATCTTCCTTCAAACTTCGGATTGGCTCGGATTCATTCGGATAGGTATCATGCGAACTTCGGATTGGCTTGGAATGAAACTGATTCGCTCGGAAAGAGACTTCGCATTGGCTCGGATTCATTCGGATAGGAAATTTTCTATCCGAAGCCTTCGCCAGGGTATTTCTCCTAAATGCTGTTTACTATATTTTTTACTATATCGAATTGTTATTTGGCATAATTTTCATTTTCTCTAATAACCAAATAGCCTAATTTTCATTTGCACGAATTCGCATTTTTCATATTATTTGTTTACTCGAGTTAGTATTCAACTTATATTTGATATTCCCGAATAAGCATATAACCTAATATTCATTCACTTCAATCGCCATTTGTCATAATCCTCACTCTTCCGAATCTTAATGTGACCGAAATTGCATTTGGCATACCACCAATCCATCATAAGAATAAAGGCGTGAAATTCAAAAATAGCCAATCAGAATTTTTCACTCGAATTTGAAATAATTCTGATTGGTTATTTTTGAATTTCGCGTCTTTATTGTTATGATGGATTGGTAGTATGCGAAATGCAATTTCGGTCACATTAAAATTCGAAAGAGTGAGGTTGGCATCCCATGATTGCGTTTTGCGTTGCGTCATAATGAGAGTAAAACTTCAGGTTTGCCATTTTAGTGATTTTGACAGAAATCTGGTGATTTTCAAAAGCGTATTGTGATTTTTTTTCAGCGATTGTGTTATGATACAATTTAGTGATTTCGAGCAATATTTAGTGATAAACTTGGTGCTGGCAAGCAGAAGTATGAAAAGGCCTAAATTTAGTCGACTAATTGATTACCACTGCTTCTGTTTAATTGATTTAATTTTGTTCAATTGATTTTTTAAAATTTATTACTACTGCTTTTGTTTTTTTTTAAGTATGATATAAATTCAAGTTTCGTGCCTTTTAAAATATAAAGTATAGTGAAAAGTTAGTGATTTTTTAATTTTCTAAATTTCGTGATTTTTAGTGTTTTTTCAAGGGCCAGATTGTGATTTTCTGCTAGAAAATTTGGCAACCCTGCTGTAAAAGAGAAAAAAATATACTACTGTCTTTTTCTCTCTCATTATGACGCAACGCAAAACGCAAACATCGGACGCCACCCTGAGGATAATGACAAATGGCGATTGGAGTGAATGAATATTAGGTTATATGCTTATTCGGAAATATCAAAAATAAGTTGAATACTAACTCGAATAAACGAAAAATATGAAAAATGCGAATTCGTGCAAATGAAAATTAGACTATTTGGTTATTAAAAAAAATGAAAATTATGCCAAATAACAATTCGATATAGTAAAAAATATAGTAAACAGCATTTAGGACAAATAAAGATTACGTCAGTTGACAATTCGGATAAATGAAAATTATAGTAAATAGATGTTCGATAACTCGATTTTCGACTAAATGAAACTTAGGTTATATGAAATTTGGGAAATATTCATACGCCTCAAAATTATGCACATTCAGAATGAAGCTATGAAACATTTCAATTAAAAATTATGTTGACTTTGCAAATCATCTATTCATTTAAAAACGTTCTGAAGTGTAAACTTGAAAATATGTAGAACACATTTTCGTGCAGTCGTGCAGCAAGAATAATTTAATGGCAGGAGCAGCAGTAGCTTTTCCACTTCTCAAACGCAGATGTACGAAAAAATACCCACACATTCAGTATATCTGCTATCTTGAGCGTGCGATCTTTAAGTTTAGGTTCGCCGCCCAGAACGGTCGATTAACTTACCCGATGCCTATGCCGATGTGGCAGCTGCTCTCAAAATTTCAAAGTCTTGAAGAAACCGAATCGCTTTTCTGCGCTCTCTTCTCCCCTCTTCATCTTTAGTCTTCTTATTCAGTCTCCTTCAGTCTTCAACATTTCCGTAAGATTACGCAAGGCGCCTGTGAAAAAGTTTTCAGGTGAACACGACGCAAGATAGCTATTTATTATCCTATCCTACTAGCCTAGACCTAGTATGTATCCTATCCCATCCGGCAGCGAAAGAAATAAGAGAGAGGCAAACAGGTATCTCGTTTTTAGAGTCAAGAATCCACCGGCCGATAAATTCAGGTCCTTTGTCCGCCTTCCCAATCCCTACAGAGTCTCACGCGAATCAAATCCTACAGGTGCAACGTTTTTCATCTGTGTGGGAAAAGCCATCTTGTGATATTTCGGCCCTCGAATTATTATCTAATCCCAAAAGCCAACGCATAATGGTTCCCTCACGGTCATTTCTCATAAAGAAATGTCAGAAGGTCAAGAAAAAGACATCAACGAAGATGGATACTTTTTTTTTTTATAAATAAAACTCTGCGAGACTACATTCTGCAAATACTTCTGCAACAATGCCTCAATAATATCCAGCAATAATGATGAATAATAATTCTGCAATAATGCTGAATCTTGCAATAATGAAATCACTTTACTATTTTAATATCACAATGTAATAATGATGCAATCATCATAAAATCATAATACATAACTGACCGAAATTTTTCTTTAAAATATTGTATCTTTTAAAACTCTTTTAAAATCCATAAAGAAGGTTGAAAAAAGTTGAAAATTACAAAAATTGCGTACATTTTTTGAAAAAAATAAAAAATCAATTTTCTCAAAAAAGCCACCTTCGATTTTTTTTTGATTTTTTTTTAGATTTATTGTAATATGATGAAGATATCCTGTGAGTTTCGTCCTCGCTAAACTATTCCTTCTTATAGAAAAACTTATTTTTTGTAAATTAACATTTTTTAATATGATGTTATCGCAAATATCCAGACATCCATGAAAAGAAGTAACAGTGTACTCGAAGGAAGTGAAGCAGAAAAATCTGAACTAATAGAGCACGCGAAACTAATAAGGAGTAAAATAGAATTACGAGTAAAATAAATCAAAACAGAACAGCAAAAATCATAATTTCATCAATTTTCTAAATTAAATTGTAAAGGATCCAATATTTATGAATTTGAAAACTGTACGTATTCTATAAATATATGATTTTAGATTCCTTAAGACATAAACAACAATAATTTACATTAACTACATATTTATATATCATATTAAAAAACAAGTTAATTCATAAAAAATGAGTTTTTCTATAAGAAGGAATATTTTAGCAACTTACAGGATATCTTCTTCATCATATTACAATAAATCTAAACAAAAATAAAAGAAAATCGAAGGTGGCCTTTTTGAGAAAATTGACTTTTTATTTTTTTCGAAAAATTTACGCCATTTTGGTAATTATCAACTTTTTTCAATTTTCTTTATGGATTTTAAAAGAGTTTACTTTTCCCTACAGCTCCTGCAAAGAAAATTAAATTATGTCAATTACTTCCCAAGATACAATATTTTTAAGAAAAATTTCGTTAATTTTTACATAATTCATCTGAATATTCATGTAGCCCTAAGTTCGTGAAAAAGATTTTTTGATCACAGACAAAAAATACGTGTCTCATATTTTACCTTGAAAAACAATATATTTCAGTGCCAAACAATTCCCTGACATCATCAAGGTCAGACTGCCCGATTTCATATGAAATCGATCAACTCTCTTTACAAAAACAAAGTTTTACTAAAAAGTACAAATTTAAATCACTAGTAATTAATTTCTCGTTTTTGCACACCTTTTGCTAGTATACAAAATAATTGAGAAATTTATAATTTTTGAAATACAGAAACTTGTAATTCCTTGACCAAGAAATCTCCATAAGTTTCGTAAAATTCTTTAAAATCCCTTTAAATTACTTAATATCCTATAAAATTTCGTAAGATCCCTTAAAATTATTTAAAATCCCTGAAATCTCATGAAATCAATTCAAATTCCTGACAATCCTATGGAATATCGTAAAACCCCTTGAAAGTCCTTAAAAAATAACTTAATGTCTTATAAAATATCGTAAAATATCTTAGAAGTATTTAAAATTCCATGAAATTCCGTAAAATCTCTCGAATCCCTTAAAAGTCTTTTAAATTACTTAATATCCTGTATAATATCTTAAAATCCCTTTAACATCTTTTAAAATCTGGTTAAAGTCCTTTAAATTTCGTAAAATTACTTGATATTCTTTAAAATTCGACAACCTATCGTAATATCCCTTAAAATTACTTAAAATTACTCAAAATACCATGAAATCTCATTAAAACTCTTAAAATTCCTGAAAATCAACTGAAATTTCGTAAAATACCTTGAGTCCCTTCAAAATCCTTTAAATTACTTAATATCACATAAAATATTGTAAAATCCCTTAAAATTAATTAAAATCCCATTAAATGTTATGAAATCCATTAAAATTCAGAATAAAATAAAAATAAAATAAAATAATAAAATAATAAATAAAATAAAATCTTATGAAATTCCTTTAAGTTTCGTAAAATCACTTGAGATTCCTTAAAATCACTCAAAAGCCTATGAAGTCTCATTAAATCTCTTAAAATTTCTGAAAATAAAAGTTCATAAAATTTCTTATTATCATAAAATACCTTAAAATCCCTTAAAATTACTTAGAATCCACAAAAATATCAACAAATCCCACAAAGTTACTTAAAATCACATGAAATCTCCTGAAATTCCTAAAAATCAAATGAAATCTCGTAAATCCCTTAAAATCTGTTAAGTCCATAAAATATTAAATCTCCGCAAAAAATATCCAATAAAATATCGTAAAATCCCTTGAAAGTCCATATTTAAATGAAATCTTATGAAATCTCTTGAAATTAATAAAAATCCAATGAAATCTCGTAAATCCATTGAAATCCCAAAAGTCGTTAAAATAACTTAATATCCTATGAAATATCGTAAAATCTCTGAAAATTACTTAAAATTTCTGTGAAATCAATTAATATTTTTAAAATCTCAATAAAATTAAAAAAAAACCCTTTTAAATTCCTTAACATTATTCAAGGTTCCATGAAATCTCATGAAATCTATTAAAATACCTTAAAATCCAGTGAAATTTTGTAAAATTCCTAAAACATCTCTCAAAAGTTTCTCAAATTACTTAAAATTCCACAAAATATATAGTCACATCCCTTAAAATTACTTTATAATCCCATAGAATCTCATAATTCTGATGGTAACTGATCTTGATATCAAGATATATCTTGAAATATATTTTACTTCACTAATAATTTATTTTTCACATCAAAACAATTATTTTTATTACTTTAAATTATTTTCTATCTTTCTATAACCTTTATATTAATAATCATTTTGACAACTAAAATAATCTGAAGATAGTTTTCAAATTCGATATATTCACAGTTCACACATATTCGCGCAGTTTCTAAATCAATCAGGTTTTCGACAACAATGTGTTCGATATATTGGTAACATATCTTTTTTTTAAGATAGAAAAAAGCGTCATGTTTTTGTAGGACCCTAAAATTTTCAAATGCCCTTGACTCCGAACTTTTTATACACCCCTCTTCCAATTAAATTTTCACTACTCGACTCTTATAAATGAAAAGCATTAAATTTACCGTAGAAAAAAAGGTTGAATGCATTAATTTAAAATTGAACATTAATTTGGTGAATCACGTATGACAATGCATAGCGAACAGATTCTAAAATTAGATACGTGTTTTGTGGCATAAACAGTTAGGTTTCGTCCAACAATTTAGGGCCTTCATCCTATTCCACACGACGCCTGAAAGGCGGCTGACTTTCTTGGGGCTTTAAAGCGGGTTGGTTGCAATAAAAAAAAGAACACGCACAAAAAATAGGCGACGCCCTACATGTATAGGGCGTAGGTTTATCTGCATTAGGCAAGTATTGGTTAGCGTTTGGATAGGAAACTAGAAACCCGCAAACCGGTCTTGATCACATGGAATGCGAGTGTCAGACCCGCGTTGCCACGTGTGTGCATATATGCTTTTCCCAAATTCAAAAGTGCATTCATATGTGCCATATGTGCGCATGCGTGTTCCTAGACTCTTCTAGTCCTGGCTCTATAACTTCCAGCTCGTATCGCGATTCGAAAAGAAAACTAATCTTAGCACTAGGGTTCACAGGCCCTTGAACTACAGGAAACGTTAAACAGATAAAATTCCAAGTTCTAGCAGGCAAATATTATATCTAGAACTTTTTAAATTAATAACTTCTGGGAAATTGTATTAATTTTTTAAAAATTCCATTTTGCCTCGGTAATTAAACAAAATTTTAATTGCACCAAAACGACCTTTTCTAATCGACAGTTTCCTTTTTTTTACTTAATACAGCCAGGGTTGCAAAAATGGTAAATTATTATCCATTTTCAATTACTAATTACATAAAAGAAATTGTAATTATCCTCGGAATAATTAATAATTGCAAAAGAAAAATGGAAATTAAATTAAAAATAATTAATAATTACACAAGAAAATTGTAATTATGCTGTAATTAATTTCTTGTGTAATTATTAATTATTAATTATTTTGAATGTAATTTCCATTTTTCTTTTGTAATTTATATAATTATTTTCAGTATAATTATAATTTTTTTATGTAATTAGTAATTGAAAATTGATAATTTACCATTTTTGCAACCCTGGCTATATTAAGTAAAAAGAGGAAACTGTCTGTTGATTAGAAAATGTAACTACAGAATTGTAATTAATTATTTGCAACCCTGAATATAGCAGACCTAATTAATTCACCTTGTTTTCGATTTTTTTTCGCAACTGTAATTAATTTGTAATTAATTAGTAATTAATCTGTAATTAATTTGCTGTAATTAATTTCGTGTGTAATTATTAATTATTTTGAATGTAATTTCCACTTTTCTTTTGTAATCTATAATTATTTTCAGTTTAATTATAATTTTTCTATGTAATTATTAATTACTTCAGTAATGTAACTACAGAATTAATTAATTATTTACAACCCTGAATATAGCAGACCTAATTAATTCACTTTTTTTTCGATTTTTTTTCGCAACTGATTTTTGAATGTTTTGAAAGTCAAACTATATGATAATTCTTACAAACATAAACTTTATGAAAAAAGGGGGAAAATTGGGTCAAAATTCTCGATTTTAGGGTTTTAAGGGAATTTTACAAATTTAAGGGAAGAAAAAAGAGAAGAAAGGGGATTAAGGAAAAAAGGGGACAGACTCAGGCATTCCTGCTCTAATTATTTTAATTTTTATGTTTTAAATATGTATAAATTATAGTATCGAGAAGACGGTAACTATTATTTCTTTCAATAATTGTTTCCACACCAATGAAACAAAATGTTCAAAATAATGACAAAATAATTGCAAAGTAATTTAATTTTTCCATAAAAAAGTTTTTACACATAATTTGCGATTTTCGATGAATAAGATAATATACCTATAGTGTTTATTTCCTGCAATGTACCGTTAAATTCACCCCGTAGTATATCCTGAAATAGTGGACGACCCTGACCCGTATATCTTCCGAAAACAGGAAGTAATTTGCAAACTGGAATGCCTGGTTTTTTATTTGCCAAGATCCTTGCGGACGTCCTTCAGTGCTTTAGTCCATCCACCCTTTGCTGAATGGAAGCCTCAGGAGTCTCAGGACTATAATTGCCTTGAAACTCAACCAACTTTCTAAACCGAGAAGCCTTACATTATGGACCCTAAACTAGAGCATCTGATATAAAAAAAAAATACAACTTTCTAAAAACTAATTTAGAACATTGCAACTGAAGTCCCAACTGACACTAAAACATCTTTCCTCATTTATTTTATAATATTCTTTATTTTTTTTCTACGCATTCACAAAAATAGTTGCATATAACTCTTTTCTTCAATTAATATTTTTTCAATATTACGCAAGGATCAAGATCAAAAATATGTATATATATCTAAAAAGGCCCTCTTTTCCTCCTTGGTGCATAATATAATATTTTTCACGTTTTTGAAGAATCTCAAAAATATAGGAACATAAAAATATCAGAAATAAAGATTGCAAAAATTTAAAATACAAAGTATCCTCTCACGAGAGATAAAATCTGAAAAAATACACAAGTTTAACAGCTGGTGGTTTCAGATTCAAATCGCATTACCGCACCGGAACGATATGCAAATTTCGAACAATAGACCCTGTCACATAAGATAGGCTGGACACATCAAGAATCCTCTGATTATCATTTTATTTTGGAATCAATAAAATATTTAAATAAAGTTAAAATTAAAATTGCAAAGTATCCTTAAATTGCATTCCGGATAAACAGATATTTAAAAATTTTTAATTTTAAGAAAAATAATATTGAGAGACCCCTATTTTATGCGAAGCGAATAATCGCAAAATATCTCTTAATTTAATATTACTCGAAATCTTTGCGATTTATATGAAGTTTCTAAATTAAATAAAGAAGATTCGTCATTGCATAAAAACTCATATTTTTTTTTCATCGCATAATTATAAAGTCTTCTCATAATTTTCGAATTTTCGCATAATTTTGGACAATTTCGATTTTTGCATGGAAATTTTGTTTTTAATTGACAAAAATTCAAATTTAATTACAAATTTAATTACATACACCAATTAAAAGCTATCAAAAATGAGCCAAGGTCGATGGTACTTTGTCAATTTTTTAAAATTGCAAATAACGTTAAATCTCAATATTTTGTAAAAATATCAATAATTTTCGAATAATGAACATTTTTTTTTTAATTTCTTGTACCTACTTATTTTAAAAGTAGATATCTATAGAATCTGCTAGACTTATTTAAAAAATTGTACAATTATTTCTGTGCATTGTACAAGGGCTCAAACTTATTAGATTTGAACAGTTCAATATTACCTGATCAGTAGGAAAATAATAGTAAAAATCAAATAAATGTAAATTTTAATATACTTTTGCAGAAACATCATGATTAATGATTTTTTATATTCTATAAAAATATTTTTCTCAATAGAAAAAATATTCAAATATTTTCAACTTTTTCTCGCCAACTTTTAGTCTCACACAATACAAAGTAAAAAATGTCAGATAGAAAGTTATCTTTAAAATAAACTCCAGAAATTAAAAGAATGTTCATTATTTATTTCAAAAAGTTATTGATATTTTTTTATAAAAAATTGAGATATGACGTAATATTTATGCCAGTATTGAATATTTAAATCAAATATAGTTCTGATTTATTTATCGCACAATTTCGCACAATCCAGATTTTTGAAGCAGAAATTTGCATAATAATCCATTTTTCTTCGCATAATTTAAAGATTTTCAAGAGCAGAAAAAATTGTCTCTAGCGTTCATATTTTTTGGAATATGATAAGCGAAAGAGATTAAATGAATAGGTTTTCATGATAATTTTTCGTTCCTTGCGAGTGAGTCGTGCAACTCTAGCATTGCCACATGCACTCGATGATATCTATGCGGGCGTCTATCCAAGTCTATCCTAGATATTTTGGACAGCCCTATTTTCCAAGGCCGGCTTCCCTTTTTCATCGTTCATAGACCCTTAGAAGCGATAGAAGGGTTTTTTTTTTTAATGGTGAGTCCTTCGCGGGCAGCACCTGTTACCAACGGAGCGAATTTCCCATTCGACTATTTTAGTTTGGATTCTTTAACATTTTCTGGAATACCGTTTTAAAAACGAATTAGTATCATTTGTTAATTAATTTCCTGTTGAAAATAACCATTTACCAATTTTTAAAATATTTTTTATTCTATCAGTAGATTTATTTCTCAAATGGTAGTTTTCGAATTAATTTGTTGTTATATACATATTTTTAATTTGATATGATGCACTTTTTTACATTCTCATCAGAGAAGGTATTAGATTTGTGCAAAATTTCCCCCCCCCCCAGTTTTTGTCAAATGTCCACGTTTTGGGACCCCCTGAACCCGAAAAACATGTTTTTACGAATGTGTCTGTCTGTCTGTCTGTCTGTCTGTCTGTCTGTCTGTCTGTCTGTCTGTCTGTGTGTCTGTATATTTAGTTTGTGAGCACGATAACTTTCGAAAGAATTGACAGATTGGATTGTCCTTTGGTATACTCTTTAAGTGTCCTAAAATGAAGGTCAAGTTCGTTGGCCAGCCATTTTGGATAAAAATTCAAAAAGTGGGAGCATTTTGAAAAATTTTGAAACCACTTTTTTTTTTTTTCTAAAAATTCTAATGACGCACGTTCGTAGTACTCAAAAAGTCGAACAATTTTTCTTAATGACTTTTTTGGATCAAAAAAAAATTGAAGGACTTATAACATTTTGAAAATCCAAAAATATCAATGAAAACTTAAATTAGAAGCCAAACAACGCACGATATGAAAAAAAGTCTAAAAATAAAAAGTGTTTTTTTTAACACCCTATAGGATAGGAATAACAACTTTTTGAATTTCCTTAAAAAATCGAAAATTCAAATTTTTAGCCAAATAACACGAAATGCAGAGAAAATGATAAGTTATTATTACATTCTCATCAGAGAAGGTATTAGATTTGTGTAAAATTTGACCCCCCCAGTTTTTGTCAAATCTCCACGTTTTGGGACCCCCTGAACCCGAAAAACATGTTTTTAAGAATGTGTCTGTCTGTCTGTCTGTCTGTCTGTCTGTCTGTGGGTCTGTCTGTGGGTCTGTCTGTCTGTGGGTCTGTATATTTTGTTTGTGAGCACGATAACTTTCGAAAGAATTGACAGATTCGATTGTCCTTTGGTATACTCTTTAAGTGTCCTAAAATGAAGGTCAAGTTCGTTGGCCAGCCATTTTGGATAAAAATTCAAAAAGTGGGAGTATTTTGAAAAATTTTGAAACCACTTTTTTTTTTAATCTAAAAATTCTAATGACGTACGTTCGTAGTACTCAAAAAGTCGAACAATTTTTCTTAATGACTTTTTTGGATAAAAAAAAAATTGAAAGACTTATAACATTTTGAAAATCCAAAAAAATGAAAGAAAACTTAAATTAGAAGCCAAACAACGCACGATATGAAAAAAAGTCTAAAGATGAAAAATGTTTATTTTTGAACGCCCTATAAGATCCGCATAACAACTTTTTGAATTTCCTTAAAAAATCGAAAATTCAAATTTTGAGCCAAAAAACGCGAGATGCAGAGAAAATGATAAGAAATATAATTATTCGCCTTAAAAAGATCTACAAGTTCTCCTTTGGCCAGTTTTCAATAGGATGAGTAGTTTTCGTTTAAATCGTGAAAAATATTGTTAAACAGAGCCGAGCGCGGAGCGCGAGCTTTAAATCAAATATCGAGCGCGAAGCGCGAGTGCCCTGATGAGAATGTGCTCCTTAAGGTCGATAGAACCTTAAGTAAATTAGTTAAATTTTGCATTCAAAGCTGTAATTTAATTTAATTTAATTAAATTTTTAAAAATATAAATTACAAATATACAAAAATAAATTAAAATATAAAAATATAAATTATGTAATTTAATTAAATTAAAAAAAAAACATATATCTTTAAGCGTCCTGTGAAGCGCAAGCTTCACTAAGGGCACAAGCGCGCGAAGCACGCAACACGGAGCGCGAAGCGCGACGTGTATATATATCGGAGCGCGAAGCGCAACGATCGAACTATATTCGACCCCCCGCGCGCCGTAGGCGCGCTCATTTTTTTATCTACAATTGTAATTTCAATAAATTATTAAAACTTTTTAATTTTGATTCCTAACAGTGTTGGGTAAGTTACTTTTTTTTGAGTAACTAGTTAAAGTTACGTTACTTGTAACTGTAACTAGTTACAGTTATTAAAGTAAAAAGTAAAGATAAAGTAACTTCAAGTTACCTAAAAAGTTACTTTTTTCTCTTCCTAAATTTTTAAATTTTTAAATAGAAATAATTAATATAAGATTAACAAAATTATTTATTATTATTATATTATTATTATACAAATATTAATAATCCATCAAAATATTATTAAAAAAAACAGGGATTAGTTTAATAAATAAAAAAGTAGACAAAAACCCGAAGGTTTTAAAACCGTACGATTTTCAAATCCGAGTCTTTAATCTCTTCCTTTTTTATCAGTAGAAAAATGTAAATTAACCCCATACAAAAAAGATATAAAAAATATACAAATTAACTGCAAAGTAACTAAAATTAAGCTACAAGTTACTGCAAAAATCGTAACTAAGTTACATTACAGTTATTTTTTTAAAAAAGTAACTAAGTTATCCTAAAAGTTACAAATAACGTAACTTTTTAGTAACTTGGTTACTTGTAACTAGTTGCTACCCAACACTGATTCTTAATCATTTTATAAATTTGAAATTGTTATCTAAACTGCGTTTTTAAATTAAATTCGTGATTTTCTGATCCGGTGGCAACCCTGTCTTAAAAAATAATTAAAATTTGAAATAAAGTCAGGTTTCAGTACGTTTAGTCGAAAAATTAACAGGTACCTCCCTGTTTCTAATTTCAAACCATAAAATAAATAGAAATTGTACAAAATTTTTTTTATATTCAACTTCATCTGCATCTGCAACGCACCAGCTGCATGCAGTAAATTGAGAAACGTTAATAAGGAAGAATTAAGTGTGAATTGGTCTTTTTCTCGGTCCCTGCCTCTTTTTCTATTCCTATTACTATTTCGGGGGCTAGGCCCTCAACTCTAACGCAAAAGCAAAGTCCGCTGACTCTCTCCCCCTTCTGACAAGGGTCGTTCCCACGCACTTTTGGCTGTCTGGCCGCAAGTGTTTTATACTATGGCAGCAAAAACCCGAAATCTATACCTGCATAACGGGTTGCTTCCTTCAGCTTCAATTCTTCATCCCTTTTCTTTACTTTGCCTCGAACAAAAAATGCCTTCTCAAAAAAAGTTTCTAGTACCGTTATTCGTTAAGGGTATCATTTTATTTGCAGACTCCGCCTGTAAAATTTAAAATAGTCAATTGTAAAATTTTACAACTATATTGCTACAACATGGACTTCCGCAGAGTTATTCTGTTTGTTCTCTATTATAGCTATTCTGATTCTTCCGGTTTTACGACTTGCCAAACTTTCCTTTTAAATTTAAAAGGGTGACTTTTACGGTTACAATAATTCTGAATTGCAATTTGGGAACGCAGTCACGGTTCGCACCTTTATTGCCTTTTTTTCTGTATTTGTATTTTACTTTTTTTTTTTTTGTGCCAAAGCCCAAACCAGTGGAAGGCTACGTATGTACAATTGCGAAAAGTTAGGGTTGACAGTAGGGTTCCGGAAAACGGCATTTTACATTTAGAAATGAATTGCTGGTAGTAAAATTGCAGAAAAAAAGGTTTTCAGACAAATTTATGTAGGACTGGAATTTCCCAAAAGGGTTTTTGCGAAGAATTTGTGGACACAACTAAAATTCTTTTTTACTATTTGCAAAATCTTCACTTTCTTGTTTTATTTTTCGAATTTTTAAAAAGCAAAACAAAACTCTAGTTCGCTTTTTAAAAATTCAAACAATTTTTAAAAATTCTATACTAAATTCTAACTATTCTATACCACAAGGACTGTTACTGAATTATTTTTTACTGAATGCTAATTCTGAATAAAATGGACAAGAAAACTATTAAATGTCTATATATAAATACCCCAGTACGAAATAAAAGTATTTGATGATAATTATCGCAGCCTTCTGCGGTATTTTGACAAAGTTAACCGAGGGGGAATTATGGATTAGTTTCCCAGTGTTTCCTTCCCCGGAAAAATAACGGTAATCATTTGCCAAGGGGCTCTTGGTTCGCATGCTATGGTTCGTTATATGCGTGATCCGCTTTTCCTTCTTATATCTATAAAAAGCTCGTCGTCCAATTTTGCACCCTGAACCCTCGTTTAGAAACCGGATGTTATGCGTGCTGGCAATAACGTAACTAGGCCAATGAGGGTGGTTCTTTTCCACATAGGGGCACTAATTATTGAAAGCAAATATAGAGAAAATATATGAAAATATATATGCGGAAAATATCAAGCAATTCAAAATTTAGTTACATCAATAATATATTTTTAACTTTTACTAATTATTTGCTGTCCAATTTAACAAATTCGAATGTAATTTGTCCATAGTTTTATGAAATCTAGCCCTGAGCAAAACTAGAAAATTATATTTCGTGTGGCATTTAAAATATGTACGAGATTTTAAATTAAATTTTAATTAATTTATTTAATTATCCATTTTTAATTAAATTAAAGGTGGTAATAACGTTTAGTGAAAAAAGGATCGAATTCCATCAACTCTCTGAATTGGATTCTAAAGTGCTCTTTCTGCCATCTGGTTTTCGATTTAGTAATTATCAAACCGACTAATCAGATTAATTATAAAGAACTTTTATTACAAATTTATAATTTGTCACAAATCACAAGATAAAAACATTTGAAAGTCTTTACACTTAAACTGAAATGTAACGAAGCAAACAATAGAACTAAAAAAAAACATTTAAACATTATAAACTCATTTAGCTTCCACATAAAAATAGTTATTAATTTTTTTCTTATATTAAATCACATTTTCCACTTTCGTCTCATCAACTTAAATTTAAAACACGTTAAACTAAAAAGTAACTTAACTTGACAAGACTGAATCTAGAATTTCAGGTTTTGTGTCTTTCGATAGAAGTAGATTCATTTTTATAGTAATAAGTTTTTCCAAACCTTCTGGATCCAATCCATGTCTAGGATTCATCTCGACACCTTCAAATGTTCTCTGATAGATTGCAGGACTCGGAGACACACTCAAGAATTGTACTGCAAGCCTGGAAAGCGGTTCATTCCCACAGAAATTTGTCCACCACTCAACCGGGTTAATTTGCTCAGCATTTTCCCATAGAAAACTTCGACTGTAATACCCTTTAGAAGTCCTATAATCAGTCAAATTCGCCCATAATTTTACATCATTTATTTTCATTTGGTTGCATCGATTCCTCAGAAACTGAAATGCGTCAAAAACATCCGTAATGTCAAGATCTGCACCTCTATATCTTGGATCCAATAAATTCGCGACTCGATGAATGGACTTAATAGCCGAGTTCTTTCTAAACGAAATATTTGAATAAATCTTGTACTTTTCATTATCCAGGAGAGTGCATTCCTTGCAAAATGACAAAAATTTCATTTGAATTTTCGTAAAAGCGTTTGGAACATTTGAAAGTAGAGCCTTGTCTACTTCCAAAGTCTTAATCACTTCTGAAATATAATCCAGCAACTCGAAAACTTTTTCAACTTCGATCCAAAATTTGTTGTCATCATCAATAAGTTTTTGCTTAAACTCCTTCGGTAACATCTCATCGGGATCGGGTATAGAATCCATTTGAAAGGCAGATCTGTTTTCGAGAAGAGTTTTCAAAGTGGAAATCTCACCCGACCGAAGGAGACTTTTCGGTTGTTCATTATTCTTTTCGAGATTTGATTCGTCGAGATTAATGGATGAAATCATGTTTTTAGCTTTCTCCAGAATCTTCTGTACAGTTTCTAGCTTGATTAAATCCTTGAGAAGCAGTTTAAGGTCTTCTGATCCGGATTTACTAACTGTAATGTGTGCATAAGTATCAGCAACAATTTCACAAGCCTCTATCATGTTCGGTGCATCATCAGTAAGAAGAAGCATCAATTTATCGCTTCCGAGGTTCTCAATGACTTGTGAAATTTGTTTATTGATGTAGAGCGTGCTTCTCTCTTCCTTTGAGACAAGACATTTAAAGTAAACAGGCTCGGGAGTTGTTACTACAAAATGTATCTCGCCTTTTGGATTAGACCAACCGTAAGTCATCAAAACGTAATTGGAAGTAGTTGAAAGTTTCTTTTGAACTGATATCATCACTCGTTCGTATTCGTTGTTCAGTAAGTAACCGCGTAAATCGAGTGCTGTGGGTAGAAAATAAGTTGGTCGAATTGCCTCGAAAAATTGCTTCCAGTATAAATTTTCAGTCATATCCATTGGCATTGAAGTTGCATATATAGCACGAGCGAGTAATTCGTTAAGTTTATTTCTATGCTCCTCATATGTCATTAAATTCATATTATTTGGAAGTGGAAGATTGGATTTTGCAGGGCTTTTTAGTTTAGTAGTAGATATTGGAAAATTTGTGGACGTGCTAGGCGATAATAGACTTT
This sequence comes from Synergus gifuensis, assembly GCA_904066015.1. Classification (NCBI taxonomy): domain Eukaryota; kingdom Metazoa; phylum Arthropoda; class Insecta; order Hymenoptera; family Cynipidae; genus Synergus; species Synergus gifuensis. Next base: position 539,288 of record CAJFCO010000183.1, read on the forward strand.
CTTCGCAATTTTTTGAATAGTGCTGTACTGCCTTTTGAGGATTCTGACTATCAGGTGCAACTTTTTTAAACTCAGTCAACTTTACACTTTCATTGAGCTCAGTTACTCTTTTGCATGCATCAGCCATTTCTAGTTTTGACTTTTTAACACAGAGTGGATTATCTACTTTCATTTTCGGATAGATATCTGAATCTTCAGTTACTGATTCATTGGGAGCAGAAGATTGCGGAGTTTCTCTGCTAGTCTCCATGTTATTCTGTAAAATTAAAACAGAATAGTTGAAATTTATTTTGTGTCACTGAATAAGACGAACATTTTTAATTCTTTAATTTTAAATAATAGGTGATAGTAGATACTGAAGTTGGCCAATTTTTAACGTTTAATCTACAATTGAAGAACTTACCCTTTGACATGGACCCCAGTCTGAATTATCTCGATCAAAAAGGTCAACTGGTTTTCCTAAATTAAACAGAAAAACAAAATATTAAAAACTAAAAATGCAGGGCAAACTATCTTTAAATTTGTAGCCTTTATCGTTGTTTTGATTTTAAAAATCTGATTTTCTTTCGACATTCGAATACTTAAAAAAAGAAACAATAGAAATATTCCAATTTTATTAACACTAAGTTCTAATTTTCGCTAAATATAAAAATTTAACTTAGAGAAAGGAAAACAGAGGGTGGCCACAAGATTAAATTTTTTCACTTCCCTGACATTTCCCTGACATTTCCCTGACTTTCAGACAAATTTCCCTGACAGAAAAGTATTAAAAATGCGAACAAATTTTCAGTAAAAATACTATTGGAATTTTTCAAAAATTTCGCATAATATCACTTTAAATATTTTGAAATCACTTCAAAATACTTAAAATTCGTAAAAGTCTCTAAAAGTCAAGACAAACTTGGAAATCTCTTAAAATTTATTAAAATTTCTTAAAATTCCTAGAAACATCTTAAAAATCGACGAAATCTCTTCAAATTTGTTAATATTTCATGAAAACCCTTAAATCTTAACTAATTGTATTAAAATTCCTCAAAATCATTTCAAATCCCTTAAATTCCTCAAAAAACTTCAAAATCTTTTTAAATTTCTAAAAATCATTTAAATTTCCTACAATCCTTCAAAATTCCACAAAATCTTTTAAAAATCTTTTGAAATATTTCAAAATTTCATGAGGAACTTTAATATCTCTTAAAATGCGTCAAAATCTCTTGAAATTATTGGAAACTTATTGAAATCTCTTAAAATTCGCTGAAATCTTTTTAAATTCCTAAAAACATTTTAAAATTCCTTAAAATTTCACTATAATATTTACAATCCTATAAAATGTCACAAATCCTTTAAAACCTAATAAAATTCCATGAAATCCTTTACAATTTCATAAACTCTTTTACGACTCACAAAAATCTCGAGAAATACTTTAAAATTCAATAAGGAACTTTGAAATTCCCTAAAATTACATTAAAATCTCTAAATAAAAATTCTTGGAAACAAAAACCTCACAAAATCCTTTAAAAATCAAAAATAATTTTTGAAATTTTTTTGAGGAATATTTAAATTTTTTAAAATCATTTAAAAAATGTCAAAATTTATCTAAATCACAAGCTTCTTAAAATTCTTTATAATCTCTTAAAATACGTAAAGATCTCTTAAAACTTTTGAAAACATCTTGAAATTCCATAAAATTCTACAAAATCTTTTATAAATCATAAAAATCTTGTGAGATTCTTCAAAATTTCAATCATATCCCTTAACTTTTAGAAAATAAAAAGTTCTTAAAATTCTTACCAGCCTTTTAAAATAAAAAATAAATAAATCCTTTAAAATACGTAAAAATCTCTTAAAATTTTGTAAAATTCCACAAAATCTTTTAAAAATCATAAAAATCTCATGAAATACTTTAAAATTCTACGAGGAACATTAAAATTGAAAATTCTCACAAGCCTTTTAAAATCCTTCTTCTTACAAGCTTTTTAACATCTTTTATAATTTTTGAAAACTTCAAAATTCCCTAAAATTCCACAAAATCATTACAAAATCATAAAAATCTCATGAAATCCTTTAAAATTTCTCAAGGAACTTTAAAATTCCTTAAAATTCTTTGAATTCCTTAAAATTTCTTAAAAATCTCTTAAAATTTCATGAAGTCCTTTAAAATTCCACTAAATATTTTTAATATTATACAAATCTCTAGTAATCTCTTGAAATTCCTAGAAACCCCTTAAAATCTTTTAAAATTATTGAAAATTTCTTGAATACATTAGAAACCCAAAGAATTTCAAAGAATGCCTGGAAATTCTTTATAATCCTTCGAAATCCTTGGAAATTTTTTCAAAAATCTGCTAAATAAACTAAAAAAATCTATATATGCAATACGACATAAGTAAAATAGTTAGCATAAATATCAATTTGTATTTTCCCTGACAACTACTCGCATTTCCCTGACATTTCTCTAACTTCCCTGACCACCCTGAAAAACAAAATTGAAATTTGAGGTTAGGAAATTAAATCCGCTTGATTTAAATTTTAAATCTATTTAAATTTATTTTAAATAAAATGACGTTAGTAAATTCATTTATCTCGAACCTTCGAGAAGACATCAGCTAATAATATATTTGCAATTTTTACCTTTTAGATTTTTCACAACACTCCGAATTTAATTATTTAAAACGACAGGAATTCGAAAAAAAAAAAAAAAAACTAAACTCTGTGGAACAACTCGACTCACGTTTAATTCTTCATAATATTCTTAATCTTATAATATAAGACATATAATATAAGACATCAGCTAATAAGTTGCAATTTTTACCTTTTAAATTTTTCACAAAACACCGAATTTAATTATTTAAAACGACAGGAATTCGAAAAAAAAACTAAACTTTGTGGATCAAATCGTCCCACGTTTAATTCTTCATAATATTCTTAATCTTATAATATTATATATATAATAAATAAAACAAACATAATTTTAAAATTTACCTGAAATAAAGCGTTTCGAGCACACTCTGAAAGCCTTCAGCTGAGTTTCATTAAGTTCTCCTCTGTTTATATTTATAACCTTCACCCATTCGATTTGCCCTTCCTTTGATAATTGATAAAGCTATTTACTTTATCCGCAGTTTCATTAACAGAATTGGGTATGGAGCCTATATTTTTGCACATGATATATTATAGTTTTGTACCTACGGTTATTAAGCCCAATAATAGAAGGAATTCTGAAATACGAGATTATTTTCTCACTGTTTTTATGCGATTGCAATTTACAATTCAAAATACAACAGTGTCTACTCATTTTTCTTTTAAAAATACATATTTTAAATTTTCAACACAACAAGCAACAGTTTGTTTCGTTTTATTCACGCGCGTTCATTCAAGTTTTATTTCGCGTTTGTTTTGTTTACCAACTTCTAGCGGCCATGTTGATTTTCGGTTTAGGATGACGTCACAACTGACAAGAAAATACCAAACACTGATTGGCTGGATCTTTTCAGCAGGAAACAAGCTGAAATTTAAAATTTTAAAATAGAAAACACTTCTTAATGGTAAGTTATGTTTAAAAATAACATATTTTAAATAATTTTTCAACTCGATACAAGGAAAAATGTTTCAAAGTCAAGTTTCAGAGAAAATAAAAAAATAAAACGTTTTTTTAAACTTGGCGAAATATTTCTCAATTCTGATTGTAAATTCAACTTTGAACTATAGAGTCGAGAAGCCAAGGTTGTCCAATTCATTTCCGCAAATTCAAAATCAGTCGCATATTCATTACTCTAGTTTGAATAATGCTAGTTTAATTTTAAACTAATTTAAAAGCTGATCAAGCTTTTTCAGACTTATTGTACTTTCTTTAGTCAGAGACAATAGATCAATCAAGCAATAGATAAGTTTTTCCTATTTCTAAATTCTCTGCAATTCTGAGATTTCTCAAGATGGAACTAGTAGAAACATTCAATTATTATTATTATCACCTAGCTGGTGAGTGGTTTATCAGTTTTTAAATTTTTAATGAAAAATTTTCAATATTAATTCGAAACAAATAACAAATTTTATTAATTTTATTAATTAAATTTTGTTAATTTTATTTAATTTTTTTTTTTATTAATCATGAAAATTAATGATTATAATTAATCTTTCAGATCCTCGAATTAAGGTTTGGTTTTTGATGAGAAGTGTGTGGCCAACTCTGGTCATTTTATTCAGCTATCTATATTTTGTGTTTCAATGTGGACCACGATTTATGAAAAATAGGCCAGCCTACAAATTAAACACATTTATTAGAATATACAATATTTTTCAAATAGTCGCCAATATTTTTATAATCAGAGAATTTTTATTAGCTTATCCGGATGGCATGGCTTTTAAGTGTGTGCCAATTACATATTCCACAGATGCTTCCGCTCTAAGAGTATGTTTTTATTATTATATTTGTATTATATTCCTCATTTAATTTTTTTTTAATTATTTTTTTTAATTATTTTTTTTTATTATATTTTTTATTATTTTTTTTATTATTTTATTTATTATTTTTAATTATTATCTATTAATTCTTACATTCATACTTCCAGGCATTGAATGCATGTTATTACTCGGCAATATTGAAAATAATTGATTTAATTGAAACAGGAGTATTTGTGTTACGAAAGAAGAATAACCAGATTACAATTTTGCATTTATATCATCACTTGAGTACTGTCTTGATCGCTTTAATTTTTATAAGATATCTTGGTGCAGGAATGGCTCTATTCTTTCCTCCACTAAATTGTGCAGTTCATGTGATTATGTACTCGTATTACTTGTTCAGCAATATAGATGGCCCAATTAAACAAATGGCTCTTCCTCTGAAGCGCTACGTCACTATTGTGCAAATGGTAAATCAAATTTTGTATTATTCTCTATTTTAAAAAATTGTTCATTGACCCCACAGTAGAAATAGGAAATTTTCCCATTTGAAAATTCTCGTACAAATTTCATTTGTATTTTTTTATTTTATTTTAGGTACAATTTGTTCTAATGGCTGTCCAACTCTCCATAGGAATGTTACCATCTTGTCCAGTCCCAAAGGTGTTTGCCAGAGTGATGTTCATAAATATAATATTTAATTTCTTCTTATTTTATAACTTTTATAAAAAAACGTATTTAGAGCCGAAAAATAAAAATTTGTAGGTAATACAAAACCACTGTAATTTATTGTATACACTCTCTTCTTGTATAATATAGAAACTTAAAGAAAAATGATATTACGAATCTCATCTGAGCTCAGATATTTACTGAACTTCAAAGTATACTACACAAAAGAAAATTTCCAACAAATTACATTTCACAAACTCCTCTGTTTACAAGATTTACAAGGCCAAAAGTAGGTGAATATGCATGGTATAAATTCTGATTGGCAATTCAAAAATTAATTTCATTTCAGTCAAAGACAAACCTGCAAGTTTACATAAACGGGGTCAGTGTTGGACGTGAAGGCAGTTGATTGAGAGTGATAATTAATTTGTAGAGTGTTACAAGTTAGAATTTTCCGAATTTATATTTTTCAAACTTATATAGCCGAATAGTTCTCAATATGGGACTGTTAGATTTATACAATTTTTATTATTATGAATTGGCGGGTGAGTTCAATTTTTACGAATTTTTAATCACCCTTTTGGAAGTAAAAAGATAGAAAGTCTATCTATTTGAATCTTTTTCAATCTTCAGAATTGAAATAGAAAGGAAAAATGAAACCAAATGTTTCTTTTTTTATCAATAATAATTTCTTTCCTTTTGAATTTCAATATTTCTATCTTTCTGTATTCTTCGTCTATCTTCGCCAATAATTTCCTATACTCCATTTATCCACGCTAATCTTTCTTTATTCTCCGCCTATCTATGCCAATCTTTTTCTATCCCTTTCTATCCCTGTACAATCATTTCAATCTTCTTATGCCATATATATTTTTCTATTTCTATCTGCCTAATAATTTCAACGCTGTTGTGTCTCGACTTTTCGCAATTTGAATTTCTTTTAAAATCTAAAATCATCAAACTATAAACTTATACATTTTAATTATGATTATAAGTAATATCTATGAGACAGAGAAGAGCGGATCTTATAAAGATTATCTCTGCTAAAAATGCCAGATAGGATCCGATAGAGACTGATAGGATTCGGAATTTCGTCGCATTTATCCGGATTTTTATATGGTTTTTGTGTCTGACTTCAAATCTGGTTCTATATGGAACTTTGTCGGTGTCGACAATTTTTTCTATATGGTTTTTCATCCGGTTGTATACGAAATAGTTTCGGTGTCAAGAAAAGCCCTATACGGTTTTCATTGGCTTTTATCCGGATACTTATACGCTTTTTGTGTCAGACTTTTAATACGGTTCTATACGCAACTTTGTCTGTATCGACAAGTTGTTCTATCTGGTTTTTTATCCGGTTGTATACGAAATATTTTCGGTGTCACGTAAAGCTCTATACGGTTTTCATTGAATTCTATCCGAATACTTATACGGTTTTTGTGCCCTATCTTTCAATACGGTTCTATACGGAACTTTGTCGGTGTCAATAATTTGTTCTGTCTGTCTGCGATTTTTTATCCGATTATTTGTGAAATATTGAAATATATCCTAAACGAATCTTTCTTATCTGGAATCAATCCGAATTTTTCCGAATCATTCCGGAATTTGTATCCGAACCAGTTAGTTTCATTTCGATCTAATTCGAAGGAAGTTTTCAATCCGAATTAATCCGCAGCCCATTCAAAAACAATCCAAACCTTTAATCCGAATGAATCCGCCAATCCGAATTAAACAGAATTAAACCGAACTTTATGTCCGAATAAATCCGGTGAATCCGAATTTATACGATTTTCGGAATCATTCGGATTGATTCGGATAGACCGGATTATTTCGGATTCATTGAAAGTCCTGATTGACCTGATTCATTCGGATTAAAAGTTCGGATTCATTCGGATTGACCGGATTTATTCGAATTGAAAGTTCGAATTTATTCTGATTAATTTG
>CAJFCO010000183.1:546698-561473 GCA_904066015.1 Synergus gifuensis
TCTGATTCATTCGGATTGACCGGATTTATCCGGATTGAAAGTTCGGACTAATTATGATTAATTCGGATTGGCGGATTCATTCGGATTAAAGGTTCGGATTGACTTTGAATGGACTTTGAATTAAATTGCATTGAAAAATTCCTTCGGATGAGATCGGAATGAAACTTTTTTGATTAGATACAAATTCTGGAATGATTCGGATTAATTCGGAATAAATTTCAATCCGAAGCTCTCGCTAGGGTAGACAAAATAGGTTACATGTGTTAGCGGTAAGATTAGAATAATATATTTATGCACAAAATATTGTATTTACAATATTATTATGCATTTTAAAAATTTGAAAAATAATAAGTTTAAAACTAAGGATAGAAAAAGATTGAAAATGGGAGATAGAAAGATATCCCTAGCGAAAGCTTCGGATTGAAATTCATTCCGAATCAATCCGAATTATTCCGGAATTTGTATCCGAACCAAACAGTTTAATTCCAATCTAATCCGAAGGAAGTATTCAATTCGAATTAATCCGAAACCCATTCAAAAGCAATCCAAACTTTTAATACGGATGAATCTGAACGAATCCGCCAATCCGAATTAATTATAATTAATCCGAATAAAGTCGACCAATCCGAATGATTCTGAACTTTCAATCTCCATAGATTCAGTAAACCCGGCCTTTCAATTCGAATAAATCCGAATTAATCCGGTTTATCCGAATAAATTCGTATGATTCAAAAAAATTCCGATAAATTCGGATTCATTCAGATTGACAGGATTTATTTGGATCGAAAGTTCGGATTAATTCAGATTAATTTTGATTGGCGAATTCATTCGGATTAAAAGTTCTGTTCTAATCCGAAGGAAGTTTTCAATCCCAAAACCCATTCAAAAGAAATCCGAATCTTTAATCCGAATGAATTCGAATGAATCCGTCAATCCGAATTAATCAGAATTAATCTGAACTTTCAATCCGAATGAATCCGAATTTTTCGGATTTATTCGGATAGTACTGATTAATTCGAATTGAAAGTCCTGATTGACCGCATTGACCGGATTCATTCAGATTAAAAGTTCGGATTCATTCGGATATATTCGGATTAAAGGTTTGGATTGCTTTGAATGAGTTTCGGATCAATTCGGAGTGAAAACTTTCTTCGGATTAGATCGGAATGAAACTGTTTTATATATTTATATATTTATATATTATATTTATTTATTACTATCAATAAAGTTCTAGTTAAAAATATTAGAAGTATTTACTCTGTTTTCGGAAATTTTCACGTTTTTATTATAAATATTCATTATAATAACGCTAGAGTTATTTATAATTGAAAATAATGTAAAACTCTCACGTCAAAAGTTAAAAACAAACTAAACTGGAAATTTACGCAAGATCGCGCGACTTCTATTACCAAAATAAATAACTAGAAAAGTTTTAACTAGAAAAAAATGACCAGAGTTAATTAACCAGACGTATCTAGTAATTTTAACCAGAACTTTTTTTTTAATGTAGTTTTTTCCAGATCCTCGAATGATGCAATACTATCTCCTGCGAGAATTATGGCCCCTTGTGCTATTTTTATTCAGCTACATATATTTTGTATTTCAATATGGACCTCGTCATATGAAAAATAAGCCAGCCTATAAACTCAAGACATTTATTAGATTATACAATATATTTCAAATAGTTGGAAATGCTTATATAGTAAGAGAATTTTTAGCAACTTATCCGGATGCCACTGCATTCCGTTGCGTGTCAGAAGATTATTCCTGGAGTCCTGAAGGCCTAAGAGTATGTTTACATATTTATTATAGGAACTGTTTATTTTTTTTAAATAGTTCTTTACTAGTTGTATAATCAAAATATATAACACTTTTATTATAAATCGCAAAAGAAGTACAGGGTGGCCACATGTCAGGGAAATCAAGGAAATATCAGGAAAAAAAATTGTCAGGGAAGTCAGGGACATCTCAGGGAAATTTCCAGGCATTCTTTGAAATTCTTTGGGTTTTTAATGATTTCAAGATATTTTCAATAATTTTAAAAGATTTTCAGAGGTTTCTAGGAATTTAAAGAGATTACAAGAGATTTGTATAATATTCAAAATATTTAGTGGAATTTTTAAAAACTTCATGAAATTTTAAGAGATTTTTAAGAAAGTTTAGGGAATTCAAAGAATTTTAAGGAATTTTAAAGTTGCTTGTGTAATTTTAAAGGATTTCATGAGATTTTTATGATTTTTAAAAGATTTTGTGGAATTTTACTAAGAGATTTTTACGAATTTTAAAGGATTTTAAAAGGCTTGTAAAATTTTAAGAAATTTGGATTTTTTAAAAGTGATTTTAAGGGATTTGATTGAAATTTTGAAGAATCTCACAAGGTTTTTATGATTTATAAAAGATTTTGTAGAATTTTATGGAATTTCAAGAGGCATTCAAGAATTTTAAGAGATCTTTACGTATTTTTGTTGTAATTTGATTTTTTCAAGTAATTTTAAGAAATTTTATTGTTCCTCTTAGAATTTTAAAGAATTTCGTGAGATTTTTATGATTTTTAAAAGATTTTGTGGAATTTTACAAAATTTTAAGAAATTCTTATGTCAGAATTTTTAAAAAATTTTATTTTTAAAAAATGATTTTAAAGGATTTGATTGAAATTTTGAAGAATCTCACAAGGTTTTTATGATTTGTGAAAGATTTTGTAGAATTTTATGGAATTTCAAGATGTTTTCAAGAATTTTAAGAACTTTAATTTAATTTTTAAGATCTTTAACGTATTTTATGAGATTATAAAGAATTTTAAGAAGCTTGTAATTTAAAGAAATTTTGATATTTTTAAAATGATTTTAAAGAATTTGAATATTCCTCAAAAAAATTTCAAAAATTATTTTTGATTTTTAAAGGATTTTGTGAGGTTTTTGTTTCCAAGAATTTTTATTTAGAGATTTTAATGTATTTTAGAGTATTTAAAAGTTCCTTTTTGAATTTTAAAGGGTTTCACAAGATTTTATTATGATTCGTAAGAGATTTTACAAAATTGTAAAGGATTTCATGAAATATTAATAGATTTTAAAGAATTTGTGAAATTTTTCAAAATTTTAAGAGATTATTAGATTTTTACGTATTTTAAAGGATTTAAAAGTTTTTGATAGAATTATAAAGGATTTTAAGAAACTTAGAAGAGTTTTAAGATATTTTAAGTATTATAAATATTCTTGTGTAATTTTAAAGGATTTTAAAAAATCTTACAAGATTTTTATGATTTATAATAGATTTTGTAGAATTTTTTGGAATTTCGAGAGGAGTTCAAGAATTATAAGAGATCTTTACGTATTTTAAAAGGTTTTAAACTTTTTCGTGGAATTTTAACGAATTTTAAGAAGCTTGCAAAAATTTTAAGAATTTTAAAAATTTTTTAAATGATTGTAAGGAATTTAAATATTCCTCGTGGAATTAATAAAAGTTTTAAAAATTATTTTTGATTTTTGAAGGATTTTGTGAGGTTTTTATTTCCGAAAATTTTTATTTAGAGATTTTAATGTATTTTAGGGAATTTCAAAGTTCTTTATTGAATTTAAAAGTATTTCACGGGGTTTTTATGATTCCTAAAAGAGTTTATGTAATTATAAAGGATTTCATGGAATTTTAATAGATTTTAAAGAATTTGTAACATTTTATTGTATTTTAAATATTTTAGTGAAATTTTAAGGAATTTTAAGATGACTCTAGGAATTTAAAAACATTTCAGCGAATTTTAAGGGATTAAAATAAGTTTCCAATAATTTTAAGAGATTTTGATGCATTTTAAGAGATATTAAAGTTCCTCATGAAATTTTGAAATATTTCAAAAGATTTTTAAAAGATTTTATGGAATTTTGAAGGATTGTAGGAAATTTAAAAGATTGAAGTTTTTTTTAGGAATTTTAAGTATTTGAAAGGATTTTGAGGAATTTTAATACAATTAGTGAAGATTTAAAGGTTTTCATGAAATATTAACAAATTTGAAGAGATTTCGTCGAATTTTAAGATGTTTCTAGGAATTTCAAGAAATTTCAATGAATTTTAAGAGACTTCTAAGTTTGTCTTGAATTTTAGAGATTTTTACGAATTTTAAGTATTTTGAAATGATTTCAAAATATTTAAAGTGATATTATACGAAATTTTTAAAAAATTTCAATAGTATTTTTACGGTAAATTTGTTCGCATTTTTAATACTTTTCTGTCAAGGAAATTTGTCTGAAAGTCAGGGAAAAGTCAAGGAAATGTCAGGGAAATGAAAAAATTGAATCTTGTGGCCACCCTGAAGTAGCTACACATGATTATTTACTACGGCAAGACGTTAAGTGTTAAGCTCAAAATTCCCTTCTTCATTTTACTCAACGAAAATTAAAGATAAATATTTTTTCGCTTTTTAGCGCTAATCTTTTTTCAAATATAAGACTGCATACAGAGCGAAAAAATATTTAATTTCGATACTTTTTGCATAAAACAAGGAATTAAAAATTTAACTTCAAAATTCAATATTTTCATTTTACTTAAAAAATATATGAATAATATATTTTGCAGGTCGTAAGGGCATCGTATTTCGGAGTTATTTTAAAAACAATTGATCTAATTGAAACAGGAGTATTTGTGCTGCGAAAAAAGAACAGTCAAATTACATTGTTACATCTCTATCATCATATAAGTACATTGCTGATCGCCTTTATGTGTGCTAGATATCAATCGAAAGGATCAGCTGTATTTTTTCCTATTTTGAATTGCTCAGTCCATGTAATAATGTACACGTACTATTTCCTGAGCAACTTTGATGGAATTAAACATATAATTTTTCCCAGAAAACGCTACATAACTATTATGCAAATGGTAATACTATTATCTGCTATAATATAATAAATTCTGTTCTCAGGATTTTAATAACTAATATTATATTTCAGGTACAATTAATACTTCTGACTATCCACACCTGTATTCTTGGTCTACCAAGCTGCCCCTCTCCAAAAATAGTGGTATATTTTGTGAAGCTCAATTTAGTTTTAAACTTGGGATTATTTTATAACTTTTATAAAAAAGCGTACTTGAACATCCCAAAAGAGAAAAGCATATAAAAAATTGAACTCTTTGTTAGATTTCAGTCTAAAACTTTTCTACAGTAATTTCCAGAAGACAGAATTTCATTTCCTATTCTGAATTAATTTTTTGTAATCAGACATGAACGAATCTTTATAATTAGTAATAATGTATTTATAAATTTATCATAGTGTTGAAAATTGAAGGAAAAGTGGAACATTTTGTTCCTGGTTGCCAAAGGTTAACTAATCTCTCATTCAATATTGTGAAAACTATTTGAATATACATCGAACACGTTTGAAAATTCAAATAAAATAATTTTTGAATTAAAATTTGAAAGGAATTCCTTTACTTGTTAATTATATGATTTTAAATAAAAACGTAACTTACATAAACAGATATTTTTTTTTATTTTTGTATCTCAGACGAATTATATTATTTTACAGTGGGAAATTAGGTTTTGACATTAGGCGCTGACAATTATTATAAATCATTATTTTATTCTACAATAAGTTAGAGTAAGAAGTAAGAAAATTGCACGACAACTCAGTTATTTCCACGATCGAGTAATTAATTTAAAAGAAAAATAGTGAGTTAATGATAATTTCTCTAAAATTTAATGAAACAGTAAATTATAATTTTAAATTTTATTCGACTGTCAAATATCTGAGCCTCTACCTTTGAAAGTCAAATTTGCCAGTTTTTTTGTTTGGCCTAGAAATTCGAAGAACAGATAAAATGTGATCTTTCAAAAGTAATCATTTTCATTATTCTGAATTCTATTCTTAAATATTTCGAACAAAATATAAAGAGAATACTTCTGGAAAAAATAAATATTTTTTTATTTTTATTTATTACATTTTGACCATTAGTTTTTCGATTAAATTTAACGATTACAATAATAAGGCCTAGATTTTTTTCTCACAATGTGTTGACTAGGAAATTTGAGAAATCACAGGTAGAAATGAAGTGCCACTTGATTAACAATAAATTGCACTGAGTAGTAAAATCAAGTAAAAATAAAAAAAAGTCTCAGCTTTATAATTAAAAATAATTAGGGTTCCTAAATAATTCTCCTAAATTAATAATTTCACTGCACACTCAATATCTAATCGCCGTATAAAATAAAAAAGTAACAAAAACTCTAGATATAAGAAAATCCGAGGAGATATACAATATATTAACAATACAATAATTAAGCTGAACACATTGATGCGAACAAAAGAGTAGACAGTGGGCAGTATTGAAGCTAATAAATATCAGCCAAAATGACTTCTTACAATTAAAAGAGGCAGTTTAAAATAGATTCTCTTCGATATTGGAACTTTATATTTATCAGTCAAGCTGCTGTGCCTTTGAAAAGCCTTCTGCTCAATGAGAATCCGCGAAAAATAAATAAAAATACTGAGTGAGTTATTGCTTATTAAATTTTCAATAACTTATTAAGAATACTATAAACAAAAAAGACTTGCAATAAAGATTTATAATAGCAAGAAACAACAAATTGTGCCAAGATTCGATACATTAATACTTAGGAATTAATAGTGCGTATAATTATTTTTAAATTAATATAATACTCCGTGAACTTTCTGATCCTCCATTCTGAATTTTATGCCAAAAGATTAATTTTAAGTTTTTCTAATAATTATGTTTCCAATATTAACTACCAATTATTACAATTGAACAATTTTTTGAGAACTTCTGTTTTGTTATTGTATGATATTTTCAGATTTAGTTTTTCTTTTCAAGATATTGAAAAATGTAAATCACTTTAAATTATTCGATTTAAAAGGTTTTTAGTCCAACAAATTTGCCCAAAATTTGAACCTTTAATGTAGAAAAATGTTTATAAAAACTACAATTCAAGCGAAAATCTAAATTCCTAGAATGGAGGAAATCTCAGTTTTTTAAATTTATACATAATCGCCTTTTCCAGTTAGTCGTAAGTATAATTTCGTCTTTTAAGTACATATTAATTATAAAATACATCTTATACCTGATATTGTAAATATCCATTCGTTGTAAAATCATAAAGCTACTGATTGTTATCTATAATAATTTACATTGAAATATACAGTACTGGTCTCAAGCCCAATAACAATTAGATTACGATTCGATTAAAAATCACTCTTCTACAAAATTTCAGCCAAGTCTATGCCCGGCTCGTATTTTTCAAATATACTTGGAGTCGGGCTCTCACAAAAGCAAGAAAGTTGTGTATATATCACAGAATGCAAAATCTAATCACACAAGCGTTTGGTAAAATTGACTGCATACTGCTTATTAGGCGTTGCGAATATATATTAATTTATTATTCATTATTTATTATTAATTATTAATAAGTAGCTTTTGGCTGGTATAATACAGACGGAATTTGATGGAGATTTTTTTAACTTAAATTTTTAAATAGCGCTCATTTAAAATTCCGTTTTAAGATTTCCTACCAATCTGAAGCTTTGATAAATTGTCAGGAATCAATATTAAACTTAAATACGATTCGAACTTCACTCTTACGACGTCTGAAAGTTTCAAGCTAGTTCGGAATTTGGATCGCCTTAAATTTGAACGCTTATAAATGTAGAAGTTAAACGATTTTAGAAAATTTTTTACTTGAAGACTAGCAATTATGAGCGCTTTAAATTTAAAGTACTTTTAGTTTTTAACGTTTGCTACTTTAAAAGCATTAAATTCACGTCGATTTCTTCAAAGATTATTATGACTTTTAACTTTTTATTATTATTATTATGACTTTTAACCAATCAAAATTTTAGCAAAAGTTGAATAAACACTCACTAAAAACGAGGAACTAATTACAACACCAACTCAACAGATTTCAATTTTACTAACTTATGACAAAGGATTTTACCGAAACAAATAATTTAATTATAATAATGATCATACAAACACAGATAACTTATGTTCTATTAAACAAACGCCTCATTTGGCTTTTTAGCGAAACTGTTGGTGCATTTCGACTATCTTTTAAATCATAATTAAAGTCTTCTTATTAAAAATAGAAACGACTAGGGATTATAGATTAAACAATTAACACAATAGTCTTCAAAATGAAGTTATGGAGATTAAAAACTTGATAGATTGTATAACAATATATGAAGGTTTAACATAAACTGTTCTCAAAAAACGATAAGAACAACGTAATTATAGTTTTTGAGAGAATAAAGATAATTTGATATAAATTATAAATTTGAAACTAGAAAAAAATAAGACTGAACTACGTTCTAGGCGCTTTAGTCGGCCGACTGACTGGTTGGTTGCATTTGCATTGCTCATTAGCAATGGCGTTAGAATGAACGCGAGACGTGATGTGAGGCAAACAACAAAGAAGATTAGGGCCACGAAGACTTCCGGCGAAACCACTTCGGCCCAGGAAGCTGTGAGCGCAGTTGTAAAGTCGAGTTTGTAGAATTAACACATCGTCGAGGTCTTCCTCACTATGGAGAAATATATTTTTGTAATTAACTGATAAATTAAAATATACTATCATTAAATAGGATTGCAATTTCTAGCAAGAATGCTGTAACAGAATTTAAAAAAATAATAGTCTGGCATCACAGTTTCCTAATATAGTCCATCAAATTGGCAAATAATTCAAGGAAATAATCTTTTCCTGCAAAACGTGGTGTCGCAGACGAACTTGTTCCATTATTTATTTCCTAGCAGTATAAATAAACAATAAGTTCCAATTCAAGATCACGATTATATTGAATTATGTCGTTGCATGATTTCCTAACTTTAAATCTTCTTTTTTATTTACGAAAAAAATTATTTTTAGCTTACCTGGCTGCACCAAGAAACTTTTGGAAAAGCCTGTTGGGGACAGTCCGAGGCCGGTCAACGGCATCGACATAAAGATCAGTTTCTCTGTTATACAGATGCAAAAAATCTGACAACTGCTTAGCAGTCACGGCAGCTCTGTCTTTATCACTCAGCTTACTATTTGGCAACTAATAGAAACAGAAAATTTCGCAATATAATATATTTTTCATACAGAAAAATAAATTAGCTGGAATTTCAAAACTCACAGTGAATAGAAAAGGCATTCTTAAAT
Source organism: Synergus gifuensis (assembly GCA_904066015.1). Lineage (NCBI taxonomy): Eukaryota > Metazoa > Arthropoda > Insecta > Hymenoptera > Cynipidae > Synergus > Synergus gifuensis. Next base: position 555,835 of record CAJFCO010000183.1, read on the forward strand.
TACTAGACGATTGCTGCAAAAACTTAGTGACGAGATCACAACAAACTGGATCCGCATTTGGTTGAGATATTTTCCGTAATATAAATCCTAAATATAATCCGAAGGCTTTCCTTGCCTCTCCGGGGCTGAAAGGATAATATTTTTCGTTAATATTTCTTCCCATTGAGATATTTCTGATTTATCTTAAACTAAAATTATCAAATCCTCAAAGACTTGAAAAATTTTCAAATCAAATTCTATTTGTCAATTAGAGAGGAATGTCAAATTTTCAAAATTGAATATTAAAGACCTTAATTTGTTGCCTTCTTGCATTAATTGCATAACTTGAGCTTTGTACTTTTGACTATCAATATCGATATTCTCCTTGCTGTCTCCTCGATCCAAACTTTCTTTGTGGCCTTTCAAAAGCGCACGTTCGTACCTTTCGTATCTGAAAAAATATTAATTTGTAAAGTAAAAGTGGAAGTCAGATAAATGTTGAATATCTTCCAAATAACAAATATCTTTTGAATCCATTCACCTGGAGAGCCTATCTAACTTGACTTCTGGAATTATGAAACCTGTTATACGACTAGCTGCTGGAAATAGCTGCTCATGCAGCATTAGATTGTGATTTGTATTAATGTGCTGTGGCACTCTTCCCGGACCCAAAGGATCCGTAACTACTGGTATTCCTGTGATTGGATCTATAAGGTAAACATTTGTCAAGATCATGCAAAACAGATTATTAGTGCGAATTTGATAAAAATCTTCAAATTTAAATATTTACACAGGATTCTCAGGATGAGATTATAATCGTAACGAATCAATTATTTTAACTATTAATAATAATATATCAACGTAATAAAATTATAAATAAAAAGAGCTCACCTAAATACTGAGCGTACAATTCCCAAGACTTTGGGCTAGGAAAAATGCGAACGAATCCACCCCTTCGTTCAAATTGCGCTTTAGCAGAAGCAACAATTCTCTGTTGTTCAGAAGTAAGACCCGTTTTGTTTAACGAATTCTTTGAGGTAGTTTTCTTCTTCTGAGGTAGCGCCTCAGCTGAGTGAACTCTTCTATACTGTAAGATGAAATAATTAAATTTTCACACAAGATCGAGTTTATTCTTTAGCATCAGAAAAAAAGTAAAAACCGGGACTTACACTAGTCATTCTTTTAGTAGGATTTGTAAATTTATTGTGACTGGCAGCCTGAGGTCTAAGGATAGGATCGACAGCGGGGATGCCGACGAGGGTAAGCAGATCCGCGATTAAAGCAGATTTCACTCTCACGTCCAGTGGAGAGTCACAGCCCAAAGAGGGAGTCAGATTTACTTCCAGCAACCAGGGTTTTAAGGTCTCGTCGATCAGGATGTCAAATCCAAACAATTCTACAATAATTCATTCTCTTAAAGCAAGATACAAAATAGTAATTTCAAATTTCTTGAGATTATTTTGACAAAAATAAATTTCAAAACCAATTTGCACAAGAAGCTCACAGAAATTAGTTTCTACATTTCGAACAATAATAATTCAGTAAATATATTATAAAGCAAAACTAATTTTAAATCTCTCTAAATGAGATTGGAATCGTAGTAAATAAATGTTTAGTAGCCAAAGAGGTGAAAAGTTACCAAAACAAGCATCCGGATGTTTTACAAATTGCTTGATTCCGCTGACTATGCCAGAAGCTGTGGCAAGAATAGATTTTATTATGATATCCTCGATCCGCTGCATCAGCAATTCCGTATCCTGACCAGTGGAACGTAAGTGTCGAAGCAGAGCCGACAATGTCCATTTGTGCCCAACATCTTCCGCATCCGGATCTTCGTTTCTGAAAAATAAAGTTCAGAAAAATCGTGCAGTTGATTGAGAAAATAGATACTACATTTTATAACTAAAACCAAGAATCATTTTTCTTAATAAGAAAAAGTAAGTAATTTAGTTTCATCAAACTTGGACGCTTTTTAATTATGTAATATTAATATAATATTTTGGTTTCCTTTTGAATTTCAAAGATTAATTTAAATTTCTATTTTGAGATAATTTATGGAATAAAAATAGTTCTCATGCATTAATTAAATTAATGAAAATACCGTTTGAGGATAAAATAAGTGGATACTCTTTAAAACTTACTTGACATAATCAACATGGAATTTATTGATGCTGTAATTGCAGAGATGCATGCAGGGATTCCAGACGTACTGATTACCTCCATCGTATTTGACAGTAGCGAATCTTACTAATCCTTCTTCGTAGAGATAAATTAAAAGTGGATCGTAGTTCGTTACTGCCACGTATAATCTCAAATCGCATTTGTGTCCGTCCACCAAAAGAGGATTATTTATATACTGCGCTACGATCACAGATTCATCCGTCAAAATTTTTTCCGGCTGTTAAAAGAAAATTGCACATTTTAACTTTAATACTTTAAATAAATCTACTTTCATTTTAATTTCCAATTTCATTTTAAATCTGCCAATTAATTTTCAAACAAAAAATAATATATTGCTTCCTCATAGAGGAAGCTTTGTGGTGGTGACAAAATCTAGTTTCCTAAAAAAGGTTTTTTTCAACATATTTTAATGTCAATATATCTAACACCATGTCCTGAAAAATTGGCCGGATGTGTGTGTGTGTGTGTGTGTGTGTGTGTGTGTCACGATCCAGCAATTTCTTGAAAACGCGTGGAGATAAATTGATGAAATTTTGCATAGTTATCTCATTATACACCTAGTTGAATTTCTTACAATGGTTTAAAAAAATATTTAATTTTACAAGTTTTATGTACTTTTATAATTTTCTTAAAATTCATTTTTTCACTATAACTTCTCAAATAATAAAAATTCAAAGATGATGTAAGGAAAACGTAGATTCCTTGTGTCGAAACGAATCGATTGACCTATATTATTAATGCATTTCATTAAAAAATAACAAAGTTATGGTTAATTGTATTTTCAAAAATTAATTTATCGACTATAACTTTTCAAATAATCAAAATTTTGACTTGACGTAACGAAAATAAATGTTCCTTGCATCGAGACGAATCGATTGGTCTACAATATTATTTCATTTCATTGAAAACTAACAAAGTTATGGTTTTATTTAATTTAAAAAAATTATTTTTTCAACTATAACTTCTATAATATTCAAAATTCGAAGCTGACGTAAGGAAAATAAAGGTTCCTTACGTCGAGACGAATCGATTGACCTATAAGATTAATGCATTTCATTGAAAAATAAGGATGTTATGGTTAATTGTATTTTAAAAAATTAATTTTTTGACTATAACTTTTCAAATAATCAAAATTTTGACTTGACATAAGGAAAATAAATGTTCCTTGCATCGAGACGAATCGACTGGTCTATAATATTATTTCATTTCATTGAAAAATAACAAAATTATTGATCTATTTAATTTTTAAAAATTTGATTTTCAACTATAACTTCTCTAATATTCAAAATTCGAAACTGACGTAAGGAAAATAAAGGTTCCTTGCGTCGAGACGAATCGATTGACCTATAAGATTAATGCATTTCATTGAAAAATAAGAAAATTGTGCTTTATTGTAATTTTTGAAAATGAATTTTTCGAATATAACTTCTCAAATAATCAAAATTTAATGTTAATGTAAAGAATAATTAATGCTTCCTCTATGAGGAAGCAAATCATATTTGCTTACAGGAAGCAAAGTGCTCATTGAATGAGCACAAAAGTTGATACAACTTCACAACTAGTTATATATTTGTGTTGAATTCAATTTTATATGTTGAAAATTTTTATTTTAGTAAAAGTCAAGCTTACACTATTAACAATATAAATTCCTCGACCCCTAGAGCTTGCTTTTGGTTTTACTATCCAGGGACCTCGATACCTAAAATGTGCAGTGAGAAGCTCTTTTGATTCGCTAGGCAGAAGAAAGGTTTGAGGAATAAAGTCCAAATTTCGAACTCCTTTGCTTCTTTGCATTGCCTCGATGTTCTTGTAGAGGCGATCCTTTCTTGTAATTTCATACGATCTGAAATTGAATATTAATTAAATTTTAATCAATTTAATATGAATGTTTTCAAAATATTGTATTATTTATATAAAATTTAAGCTTTTGGGAGACCAACCTTGGAAAATGATTCACTTTTTGATATGGGGTCAGACTGCGAAGGACATCCGGTTTCGGGTGGTTGCCCATCCAGAGAAGATTGAAATCATTTTCGTTTATTGATACCTGAAACATAAGAAAAATATGAAAACTAGTTAAATTTGTTTTTTTATTATGACTAATTAAATGAAATTAAATAATTAAATGAAAATTCATTTTCACCTGTGTAAAAAGATACATGTGTAACAACTTCATTTGTCCCTGATATCAAAATTAATTCTCCTTTTTCACGACGAAAATTATAGATAAATATTTTTTCGCTCTGAAGCGCTAATATTTTTTCAAATATAAGACTGCGTACAGAGCGAAAAAATACTTAATTTTGATACTGTTTGCATAAAATGAAGAATTCAAAGTCTAATTTTAAAATTAAATATTTTCATTTTATTTAAAAAACACTTGGATTCGATATTTTCTCGCTCTGTACGCATAATTCTAGTTAAAAGTTGATTAATTCTGCAAAGGGAAAAAATTAAAAATTAAATATTTATTGAGTAAAATGAAGAAATCGAATTTTTAGATTAGAACTTGGTCCCAACGCGGTCCCAAAGGGTAAATTTAAATGAACTGAATCGTTATCGGTAATTATATAAAATCAAATGAAGTCGTCTGTTCTCTCTCCTTGCTCGTACATTTTTATTACAATAGTATTCGAGTACATTGACAGCAAACAACCTACACACTGGATAAACAAAGCCACCCAGTTAATAGTAAAAATATTGAATTGACAAAACTCAAATAATCCAAAACTTCATCTCTTCATTTTCGGTTTGCGAATAAATTTTCCGCTCGAGAGAGGATGAAATGCAACGAGAGACAGGAGACATTCTTCAGTAATTAGCAGTCTTCACGCATAGATGTTCCTTCAAAAGCCAATACAAGGTCGTTTGATGCGACTATATGAGTGTCGACTTTGCAGTTTATGTTTACGCACATGGCGATGCACGGCGAATCATAAAAGGCTTGGATTTTTGAGGTGTCAAGTACCAACTACCAAATATCCCTAGCGAAAACATCAGATAGAAATTCATTCCGAATCATTTCGGAATTTGTATCCGAACCAATTAGTTTACTTCCGATCTACTCCGAAGGAAGTTTACAATCTGAATTAATCCGAAGCCCATTCAAAAGCAATCTGAACCTTTAATCAGAATAAATCCGATAATCCGAATTAATCAGAATTAATACGAAGCCCATTCAAAAGCAAGCCGAACTTTTAATCCGAATAAATCCGTCAATCCGTAATTAATCAGAATTAATCCGAACTTTCAATCAGAATGAATCCGAATTTTTCGGAATAATTCGGATTGAATCGGATAGACCGGATTAATTCGGATTTATTCGGATTATAAAGGTTCGGATTTCTTTTTAATGGGTTCCGGTTTAATTTGGAATGAAATTCATTTTCCGAATCAATCCAAAATTTTCTGAATCATTCCGAAATTTGTATCCGAACCAAACAGTTTCATTCCGATCTAATCCGAAGGAAGTAATAAAT
>CAJFCO010000183.1:573413-603249 GCA_904066015.1 Synergus gifuensis
ATCATGAGATATATTGACGTTAAAATATGTTGAAAAAAATCTTTTTTAGGAAACTGGATTTTGTCACCACCACAAAGCTTCCTCTATGAGGAAGCAATATAGAATATCGATAAAGAAAGGGGCTCATAATTTATTTCCTCTTTCATAAATAAAAATCCACATTTCGTTTCTGCAAATAATCAAGGCTTTCTCGAATGATTCAGAGATTCAAGATTTTTTTTTTCTGATTAGTTCATTACTTATGAGGAATATATGAGTGGGAGGACCTCCGTTGAAAATTAACGAGATAGTGACTGACAAAGCAATTGCAAATCTATTAACTACGTGACCATGGACACGGCAGGCTCATTGACTTTTCATTGATCGACACATGATTCTTCTCTATTCTCTATACATGAGACATATGATTGATAGGTCGTTACGTCACAAATACAATCATTGTCTTAGAGGAACGGGAATTACCAACTAATGAATCTCACATATTTTTTATCCATTAATCGAGACAATTATTGAAATCGAGGTATAAAAAATTGAATTAATTTCTCATCCCTAGTGCCTACAATTCTTCTGATTTCAGGGATAAGATTCTATCAAGATGAGTTTCCACAAACCGCGCTTAACTTGTATTCTGCAAGTGATTTAAAATTCAAAGTATGCATATATAAAAAAAACTGATGTACACGGAAAAGACAATTTTAAAAATATAAAAATAAAGAACAATTTTCATGATTCAGTCTTCATAATTGATCTGTACAGACATCAGATTCAAATCTAGCGACACACATATCTGTGAATTTAATCTATCTACAAAAATCGCGTAAACAACGTTTTTTATCCAAAACTAACGAGAAGTTACGTATGTGGTTCATCTAATTTTAAAAACAACTCCTTTGTTGTTATTTCAGACGATGCATGTTGTAAAAATACATATTTAATATCCTAGTTTTTTTCCATTGAAAAATAATCAAAATTGAATATGGGTTCGAAGCATAATTCATTTTTCCTTTCGATTAAGAATATTTCTGAAGAAGAAGAGCTAGTATCATTTGATACGCATTGAAAAGTAAATGAAAGTTAGAGATAAAAGTCACACACGTATCCGCGTGTGGTAATTAACTTTGCAAAATTACAAAGTTAATGATAAGTTGCTGCGGACGTTAATTATCGGAATCTCGGTTTTGCGGAGTTTCGTATAATAATATCGATCGTGAATAATTCAAAAAGGACATTTTTTTATAATGATGACTCAAATGAAAGTAGATTAAATTAAAAATCATCTTAGCAATCATTATATAATTTAATAATAATAATAATAATTTAATATATAACTAAATATCTTTAGTTATATATTAAAATGCTTATGAATATTTTTTACTTTAACTCTCTTAAGTTACAATAATTTTTATTAGTTTCGCAGCATATTTTTCGCCTAATATTACATAACTAACGCCTCACACTTAATTTAAGCAAAAAATTTATGTAAAAGTGTATACATAAAACTATGTTGCTGTATAAAGAATAAAGATTGACATACTCAAGATTCTATTATTAATTTGACATCTAATTAAAATAAAATAAGATTTTTATCTAGGGTGGCAACAAGATTCAATTTTTTCATTTCCCTGACATTTCCCTGAATTTTTCCTGACTTTCAGTAAAATTTCCCTGATAGAAAAGTATTAAAAATGCGAACAAATTTTCAGTAAAAATATTATCGAAATTTATAAAAAATTACGTATCACTTTAAATATTTTGAAATTACTTCAAAATACTTAAAATTCGTAAAAATCTCTAAAATTCAAGACAAAGTTGGAAATCTCTTAAAATTTATTGAAATTTATTGAAATTTCTAGAAACACCTTAATATTCGATGAAATCTCTTCAATTTGTTAATATTTTATGAAAACCCTTAAATCTTCACAATTGTTTTAAAATTCCTCAAAAATCATTTCAAATACTTCAATTTCATCAATAAACTTCAAAATATTTTCAATTTACTACAATTCTTCAAAATTCCACAAAATCTTTTTAAAATCTTTTGAAATATTTCAAAATTCCACGAGGAACTATAATATCTTTTAAAATGCGTCAAAATCTCTTAAAATTATTGGAAAATTATTGAAATCCCTTAAAATTCGCTAAAATCTTTTTAAATTCCTAGAAACAGCTTAAAATCCCTTAAATTTCCTTAAAATCTAATAGAATTCAATGAAATCCTTTACAATTTCATAAACTCTTTTACGAATCATAAAAATGTCGTGAAATACTTTAAAATTCAATAAGGAACTTTGAAAATCCCTAAAATACATTAAAATCTCTAAATAAAAATTCTTGGAAACAAAGACCTCACAAAATCCTTCAAAAATCAAAAATAATTTTTGAAATTTTTTATTAATTCCACGAAGAATATTTAAATTCCTAAAATAATTTTAAAATGTTAAAAGTTCTTTGAAAATTTGTAAAAGCATCTTAAAATTCTTTACAATTTCATGAAAAACTTTAAAACCTTTTAAAATACGTAAAGATCTCTTAAAATTCTTGAAAACCTTTTGAAATTCCAAAAAATTCTGCAAAATCTTTTATAATTCATAAAAATCTTGTGAGATTCTTTAAAATTTCAGTCTTTTAAAATCCTTTAAAATTACACAAGAATATTTATAATACTTAGAATTTCTTAAAACTATTCCAAGTTTCTTAAAATCATTTATAATTTCATCAAAAACTTTTAAATCCTTTAAAATACGTAAAAATCTAACAATCTCTTAAAATTTTGTAAAATTTCACAAATTCTTTAAAATCTATTAACATTCCATGAAATTCTTTACAGTTTTGTAAAATCTCTTACTATACTATTATCTCTTACTATTACTATAATCTCTTAAAATACGTAAAGATCTCTTAAAATTCTTGAAAACATCTTGAAATTCCATAAAATTCTACAAAATCTTTTATAAATTATAAAAATCTTGTGAGATTCTTCAAAATTTAAATCAAATCTCTTAAAATCACTTTTAAAATATCCAAATTTCTGGAAATCTTACAAGCCTTTTAAAATCCTTTAAAATACGTAAAAATCTCTTAAAATTTTTTAAAATTACACAAACAACTTTAAAATTCGTTAAAATTCTTTAAATTCCCTAAGCTTTCTTAAAAATCTCTTAAAATTTCATGAAGTCCTTTAAAATTCCACTAAATCTTTGAAATATTATACAAATCTCTTAAAATTCTTAAAGTTCTACATTAAAATCTGTAAAACAAAACTCTTGAAATAAAAAATCTCACAAAATCTTGTAAAAATATATAATGACTTGAAATTTTTGAAAATTCTATGAGGACTATTAAAATTCCTTAAAATCATTTTAAACATGTCAAAAGTTCTTAAAATTTTAACAAGCTTCTTAAATTCTTTACAATTCCACGAAAAGTTTTAAAACCTTTTAAAATACGTAAAGATCTCTTAAAATTCTTAAAAACCTCATTAAATTCCACAAAATTCTACAAAATCTTTTATAAATCATAAAAATCTTGTGAGATTCTTTAAAATTTCAATCAAATCCCCTAAAATCACTTTAAAAGAATGAAAATTTTTTTAAATTCTTACAAGCCTTTTAAAATCCTTTAAAATTACACAAATATTTATAATACTTAAAATTTCTTAAAACACTTCCAAGTTTCCTAAAATCCTTTTACAATTCCACGAAAAACTTTTAAATCCTTTAAAATACGTAAAAATCTAATAATCTCTTAAAATTTTGTATAATTTCCCAAAATCGTTTAAAATTCATAAAAATCTCTTAAAATTTTATGAAGTTCTTTAAAATTCCACTAAATATTTTTAATATTATAAAAATCTCTTTAAATTCCTAGAAACCTCTTAAAATCATTAGAAACCCAAAGAATTTCAAAGAAAGCCTGGAAATTCTTTATAATCCTTCGAAATCCTTGGAAAGTTTCTACAATCTGTTAAATAAACTATAAAATCTATATAAAATATGCAATACGACATAAATAACATAGTTAGCATAAATATATAAATTTCTATTTTTCCTGACAACTACTCGCATTTCTCTGACATTTCCCTGACTTCCCAGACAATTTTTTTTCCTAACATTTCCCTAACTTCCCTGACATGTGGCCACCCTGTTTATCTCTACATTATAAACTAGCTGTAAAGTTGTATCAACTTTTGTGCTCATTCAATGAGCACTTTGTTTCCTGTAAGCAAATATGATTTGCTTCCACATAGAGGAAGCATTAAGTATTCTTTACATCATCATTAAATTTTGATTATTTGAGTAGTTATATTCAAAGAATTCATTTTCGAAAATTACAATAAAGCACAACTTTCTTATTTTTCAATGAAATGCATTAATCTTATAGGTCAATCGATTCGTCTCGACGCAAGGAACCTTTATTTTCGTTACGTGAGCTTTGAATTTTGAATATTTGAGAAGTTATAGTTGAAAAACTAATTTTTTAAAATTAAAAAGAACCATAACTTTGTTATTTTTCGATGAAATGAAATAATATTATAGACCAATCGATTCGTCTCGATGCAAGGAACATTTATTTTCCTTATGTCAAGTCAAAATTTTGATTATTTGAAAAGTTATAGTCGAAAAATTAATTTTTTAAAATACAATTAACCATAACATCCTTATTTTTCAATGAAATGCATTAATCTTATAGGTCAATCGATTCGTCTCGACGCAAGGAACCTTTATTTTCCTTACGTCAGCTTTGAATTTTGAATATTTGAGAAGTTATAGTTGAAAAACTAATGTTTTAAAATTAAAAAGAACCATAACTTTGTTATTTTTCAATGAAATGAAATAAAATTTTAGACCAATCGATTCGTCTCAACATAAAGAATATTTATTTTCCGTATGTCAAATTAAAACTTTGGTTATTTGAAAAGTTATAGTTAAAAATTAATTTTTGAAAATACAATTAACCATACATCCTTATTTCTTAATGAAATGCATTAATTATATAGGTCAATCGATTCGTCTCGATAAAAGGAATCTACGTTTTCCTTACATCAGCTTTAAATTTTGATTATTTCAGAAGTTATAGTGAAAAAATGAATTTTACGAAAATTATAAAAGTACATAAAACTTGTAAAATTAAATATTTTGTTAAACCTTCGTAAGAAATTCAACTAAGTGTGTAATGAAATAACTATGCAAAATTTCATCAATTTATCTCTACGCGTTTTCGAGAAATTGCTGGATCGTGACATACATCTACACACACACACACACACACACACACACACACACACACACACACACATATCCGGACAATTTTTGAGGACATCATGTTAGATATATTGTCCTTAAAATATGTTGAAAAAAACCTTTTTTAGGAAACTGGATTTTGTCACCACTACAAAGCTTCCTCTATGAGGAAGCAAAAAGAAATTTGAAATATTTGGTCTTTCAAGCAGGTGATATATTTAAACGTATATTGAAGTACCATTATTTTATTTATATATTTGTTTTAGTTATATCGTTGGTTTAATGCATTTATAATAAAGATGATTGTAAAATCACAATTTACTGCAAGCAACGACGCTTTTATCACCGTAGAACCTTGTCCCAAACGACAAAAACAATGACGCGTGCTGATCGTTGTCGCCTTAGAAGTCCTTCAACGAATCTCTCTGGGCAATATTCAGCGAACAAAAGCATGACATCTTTATGTCGTGTGCGGAAGGACCGTCGCTAGACCACGCAACGCGGAAACTACTGTATGCTTCCACATACATGGTCGCAGTAAACTGGCCGATTGGACATACCTATGTCAGAAATGGATCTAGGATTCCAGTTACCCATTATGAATAATTATTTCCTATTTTGAAGAAGATAAATAAGAAATAAGAAATAAGTAGGAGACAGAGTAATCATAAATTCTCCCAAAAATCCGCAAAAAGGACAGTTTTTTTGACAAAATCATCTCTGAAAGTCCATTGCTTGGTTTTTCAGTCACGAAACTTTAAGGTCATCTGCCCCTCTTAATTGTTTATTGCGTCCCTCACATCGAAGCATAAAATTAACCGGTCAACCGCTAAATTAGTAAATCCGAATCAAATAATATAATTGTGGTTCTGGTCGAGACGTGACTGTTTCTCTGCATCCGGTTCTCAAGCTAGTTTTTGCGTAAATCCCCTTAAAAATAGAAATTTAAATTCCGGAAATATTATACATAGTAAAGTCCTTATCATAGGTAAAGTCCACACTCTTTATTATGTAAATCATAACAGGAGTTTTTCTACTGTTTATTTCTCTTAATGATTTCAAAGTTGTGTAACTTGATTTTTTAGATACATAATTACCATTTATATTATACGAGAACAAGAAAAGAGAAAAGAATAGAAATTTACGTTCATAATATATAAAGACCATAATTATTGAAACTATTGAAAAGCGCGAGTCGATCAAAGCAGGAAATATTGACTGCGGGGAGCAACGAAACTGCATCCGGTAAAATGAATGACGTAGTTCTGTAATTGCTTATGGTTTATGCGTCGATCAGACATTAATTTTGCATACGTCAATTTCTCTTGCCCTTTATTATATTCAAGTATGTTCCGTTTTATTTTATTATTAAAAAATAAAAAAAATTGCAAGTCCTTTAAAAAATGTGAAATCCTATAACTACTCTAATTATTCGCTTTTAGCAACAATGAAATCATCTTTAATATGAAATTTTATTCGAAAGGTTGACTTTTTACAACAATAGCAGAACAACACGCGCGCTACGTGCACGATTATTTATTTTATTTCTTACAACTTCAAGTCATTTAAAAACCAATGAAATGTCGCTGATTCAAATTTAGAGAGTAAATTTGAACCATTTTCAAGTGATTTTTACGAAGTTATAAAGATTTTGTAGAATTTTAAGGTATTTCAGGATATTTTGCGGAATTTTAACGTAATTCATGAAATTTCAAGAGAATTTTTAAAGCTAAGGAATTTTAAGGGATTTTAAATGTTTTGAAATTTTCAGGAATATTAAGAAGTTTCGTGAAACTTTAAGTGATTCCAAAAGGTTTCTGGGTGTTTTAGGAGATTTCAAAAGGTTTCAGAGAATTTTAAGAGACTTTAAGGAATTTTAAATGTTTTGAAATTTTGAGGAATATTAAGAGGTTTCTAAGAACTTTCAGAGATTTCAACGAATTTCAAGCGATTTCGAAGGTTTTCGTGAAATTTTAAGTGATTTCAAAATGTTTCTGAGTGTTTCAAGAGATTTCGAAAGGTTTCAGAGAATTATAAGGGACTTTAAGGAATTTTAAATGTTGTGATAAAATTTCCACGAATTTTAAAAGAAGTCAAGAGATTTTAATAATTTTAAGGGATTTTCTGATTTTTAAAAGATTTTATAAAATGTTATCGTAGAATTCAAAGAATTGTAATAAGTTTCTGGGAATTTTATAGTAATTTTATTGAGGGATTTCAAAAAGATTTTGTAGAGCTTTTAAGTATTTCATGGAATTTGATAATATTTCTAAAGATTTTAAGAGATTGTAAATGTTAACAAATTCCAATAGGTTTTTATGAATTTTTAGAGATTTTTGCAAATTTTAACTTGGATTTCAAGAGATTTATAATTATAATAGTTTTTGTGGATTTTTAAGGGATTTTAAGACGTTTTTCAAAATTTCAAGAATTCTTAACGAATTTTAAGGAATTTCCAAGGTTTTCACGAAATTTTAAGTGATTTGAAAAGGTTTCGAGGAATTTTAAGAGATTTCAAAGGGTTTCAGAGAATTTTAAGGGACTTTAAGGAATTTTAAATGATGTAATATAATTTTCAGGAATTTTAAAAGAAGTCAAGAGATTTTAATAATTTTCAAAATATTTTATGGAATTTTAAACAATTTTGTGAAATTTTATGAAATTTCTAACAATTTTAAGGGATTTAATGATTTTTAGAAGATTTTATAGAATTTTAAGAATTTCGTGGAATTTCATGAGATTTCTAATAATTTTAATAGATTTTAAAAGACTTCTAGGGACTTTAAATTTTACCGTATAACTTACAAAATTTCAAGCATTTTCTAATAATTTTAAGAAGTTTTCACGAATTTTAAAAGATTTCAAGAGAGTTTTATGAGTTTTAGAATATTTTATAGGGTTTAAAGGATTTTAAAGTTATCAGGTAATTTTATTGATTCCTCTAATCTTTAAAAGGTTTTGTATATTTTTAAGAATTTCATGGAATTTTATAAAATTTCTAAGGATTTTAAGAAATTTTAAATATTAAGAAATTCCTAGAGGTTTTTATGAATTTTTAGAGATTTTTGTGGACTTTTAAGGGATTTCAAGAGTTTTTTGTAAGTTTTAAGAAATCTTAACGAATTTTAAGGTATTTCAAAGGTTTTTAAGTTTTAAAGATTTAAGTTTTAAAGATTTTAAAGATTTTAAAGTTGTCAGATAATCTTATTGATTTTTCTAATTTTTAAAAGATTTTGTAGAATTTTTAAGAATTTCATGGAATTTGATAAGATTTCTAAAGATTTTAAGAGATTTTAAATGTTAAGAAATTCCGAGAGGTTTTTAGAAATTTTTAGAGATTCTTTCGAATTTTAACTTGGGTTTCAAGATATTTATGATTTTAATCGTTTTTGTGGATTTTGAAAGGATTTCAAGAGGTTTAAATTTTGGGAGTTTTAAGAAATCTTAACGAATTTTAAGATATTTCGAATATTTTCCTGAAATTTTTTTGCGCCATTAGTTTGTTTTTCTTCTTTCAACTTCAAGTCATTCAAAAGCCAGTCAGGTTTGCAACAACAATGTATGCGAGATTTTCGAGACATTTCGTGACACCACTTTTTTAAGATAGATAAAACAAGAATAATAGAAAATAGAAATAAAATAATAGGAAGCACTTTTTTAAAATATGAAAATTAATTCTTATTTTTTGCAGAAACTTATACGTTTCAATCTAAGCAATCTGAAATTCTATTAAGTTAGAACAATCTGAAGTGGAAAAACAATCAATCAACACGTCAATCTTTTTCTGTTTCATTTTTCAATAATAATTCTATGATTTTCTGCTCAGCAATATTTATTACCTACATTTTATTTATTTACTTAATCTTTAATTTCTCAACAACATTCTATGCAAGATGAGCATTTCTAATGATAATAAATTAAACCCGTTGAATGTTTATATGACTAAGAATACTTTTTAGAATTGAAAACAAGTAATATTTTTTTATTTACGTTTAGGAAAATCTCTTTGATGAGCATCACCCATCAACCTCGTTCCACTTTTGAAGAATCTTCTTTCAATTATTGATTGTGAGGAATCCCTAAGCACTTTTTAATATTCGAATGAAAACAAACCGGTTTTTCATTGAGTCTGGAACTTCCGACTGGCTATCCCACATTATATGATTAATAAAGTTGACGAGCGATCATGAGTCGTATTCAGAATTAATTAATTGCTACGTGACTTAATTTGCGAAGCGAACCATGTGCACGTGAGTCTTACATTATAGAATCCGATTCTTGCGTGCGATGAAAAAAATTTCCAAAATTTTAAGATCCATTAAAAATGAGTGTTGAGGTACATAAAAGTTATATTTCAATTGAAGATAATCTTTTTGGATTATTAACATTTTGTTTATCATTTAACCATAATGTCACTTAATGGAAATTGGCATCATGCATAATTACATATGAGCCGACCACTGTTTGAATTGCTAGCGGTTGTCGGTATTTCGAATCACGAACCAATAAGGCGGATGCAAATGACGTCCAATCGAGAATGTCGGAAACGATTAGAACTGACATTTCCTTTGATGTTTTTATTCATTTCCACTATACAATAAAATTTGGAAGCTTTCCAAACGCACAATATTGTGCGTCGAATTGGAGAATCACTATAAATAAAATTGTATACCTTATCAAATATTTTTTAAATGAAATATTTTGCAATGAGCAGAAATTACTTTCCAATAAAATCAAGGACAATAAGATATTTTTGATTAAAACTCAACTGACTCAATGGAATATTTTTCATTTACATACAAGCAATTAATCGAGTTAAGGAAACTTCTCTTCTCAATGTAAATTTAAGTTTAAAGCAGCTGTAATCATAAAAAACACTTGACTTAAGAACGTTTACTACAATTCTTATCTTATTTTATACAAACCAAGAGTAAATTTATTAAAATTACATTTATATACTCGACAAATTATTATCAATGTGAAATTTTCAATTCAATTAGTAAATCTAATTAGCCAATCAGAGAAAAATTCTCATTCATTCAATTATTTCTCTCTAACTGAAAACGTTAAATGTAAAAAACGAGGTGAAAAAACGTTTTATGGTCTCAGTGGACTTAAGGCCAACCAATTAAAAATGTCTCAGTTGGCATAAAATTCCATTAACTATAATAACTTTCAATGACGGAAAATTGACTAAATCAAGGTATTTTGCTTCTTTCGGATGCCAAACAACTTTTTCAATTAGGCCCAAAGGAAAAAATTTCAAATTAACAATCCGTGCTAAAGAAGAAGGGACATTTCGTTAGATCACTTTTTTTAGAGAGGTATTTCAAGATTCAAGAGGTTTCTAGGAAGTTTAATGGATTTTGACCATTTTCAAGTGATTTTTAAGAAGTTATCAAGATTTTTAGGATTTTAAAAAGATTTCGTAGAATTTTAAGGTATTTCAGGATATTTCGCGGAATTTTAACGTAATTCATGAAATTTCAAGAGAATTTTTAAAAAGCTAAGGAATTTTAAGGGATTTTAAATGTTTTGAAATTTTTAGGAATATTAGGAGATTTCTAAGAATTTTAAGAGATTCCAACGAATTTTAAGCGATTTCGAAGGTTTTCGTGAAATTTTAAGTGATTTCAAAAGGTTTCAGAGAATTTTAAAGGACTTTAAGGAATTTTAAATGTTGTAACAAAATTTCGAGGAATTTTAAAACAGTCAAGAGATTTTAATAATTTTAAGAGATTTTGTGATTTTTAAAAAATTTTATAGAATTTTTAAGATTTCACGGAATGTAACGAGATTTCTAATAATTTTAATGGATTTTAAAATACGTAAAGAGACTTTAAATGTTATCGTAGAATTTTAAGAATTTTAATAAGTTTCTGTAAATTTTAAGGTAATTTTATTTAGGGATTTCAAAAGAATATCTATACATTATATGATTTTTAATAGAATTTGTGGAATTTAAAACGATTTCGAAGGTTGTAGTAAAATTTTAAGGGATTTTATGAGATTGTTCTAATTATTAAAATATTTTGTAGAATTTTTAAGGATTTCATGGATTGTGATAAGATTTATAAAGATACTTTAAGAGATTTTAAATGTTAAGAAATGTCAGGAGATTTTATGATTTTTTTAGAGATTTTTACGAATTTTAACTTGAATTTCAAGAGATTTATAATTTTAAAGGTTTTTGTGGTTTCTTAAGGGATTTCAAGAGGTTTTTGGAAATTTTAAGGATTTTAAGAGATTTTTTGGAATATTACGAAATTTTAACGAATTTTAAGCAATTTCGAAGGTTTTCATGAAATTTTAAGTGATTTGAAAAGGTTTCTGAGTGTTTTAAGAGATTTTAATAATTTTAATAAGTTTAAAAATATTTTATGGTATTTTAAAGAATTTTTGGTAATTTTATGAGATTTTTAATAATTTAAAGAGATTTATGATTTTTAGAAGAATTTATAGACTTTTAAGGATTTCATAGAATTTCATGAGATTTCTGCAAATTTTAAGAAGTTTTCACGAATTTTAAAATATTTCAAGAGATTTTTATGAGTTTTAGAATATTTCTAAGAATTTTAAGGAACTTTGAGGAATTTTAAATGTTGTAATAAAATTTCCAAGAATTTGAAAAGAAGTCAAGAGATTATAATGATTTTAAAAATATTTTATTTAATTTTTAAGAATTTTGTAAAATTTTATGAGATTTCTAATAATTTTAATGGATTTTAAAGAGACTCTATAAATGATATCGTAGAATTTTAAGAATTTTAATAAAGTTTGTGGGAATTTTCTGGTAATTTTATTGAGGGATTTCAAAAGAATTTGTATACATATAATGATTTTTAAAGAATTTGTAGAATTTAAAAGGATTTCGAAGGTTGTGGAAAATTTCAAGGGATTTTATGAAATTGTTCTCATTATTAAAAGATTTTGTGGAATTTTTTAAGTTTGATGGAATTTGATAAAATTTCTAAGGATTTTAAGATATTTTAAATGTTAAGAAATTCCAAGAGGTTTTAATGAATTTTTAGAGATTTTTGCGAACTTTAAGGGACTTTAAAGAATTTAAAAAGATTTCAAGAGATTTTTATGAGTTTTAAAAAATTTTATGATGTTTAAAGGATTTTAAATTTCTTAGGTAATTTTATTGAGGTATTTCAAAAGAATTTCTATACATATATAATTTTTAAAAGAATTTGTAGAATTTTAAAAGATTTCGAAGATTGTCGTAAAATTTTAAGAGATTTTATAAGATTGTTCTAATTATTAAAAGATTTTTTAGAATTTTTAAAGATTTCATGAAATTTTATATTCATGAGATTCTAAATGTTAAGAAATTCCAAGAGTTTTTTTTATGAATTCTTAGAGACTTTTGCTAATTTTAACTTGGATTTCAAGAGATTTGTAATTTTAATGTTTTTGTGGATTTTTAAGGTATTTCAAGAGGTTTTTGGGAGTCTAAAGAGATCTTAACAAAGTTTAAGAGATTTCAAAGGGTTTTAGAGAATTTTAAGGAATTCAAGAGATTTTAATAATTTTCAAAATATTTTATGGAATTTTAAAGAATTTTGTGAAATTTTATGAGATTTCTGTTAATTATAAGGGATTTTATGATTTTTAGAAGATTTTATATAATAGAATTTTAATGATGTCATGGAATTTCATAAGATTTCCAATAATTTTAATAGATTTTAAAGGACGTCTAGCAACTTCTAGATTTCAAGTTTTAGATTTTCTAGTTTTCAAATATTAGGATTTTAAAATTGTCAGGTAATTTTATTAATTTCTCTAATTTTTACAAAATTTTATAAAATTTTTAAGGATTTCATGGAATTTGATAACATTTCTGAAGATTTTAAGAGATTTTGAATGTTAAGAAATTTCAAGAGGTTTTTATGAATTTTTAGAGATTTCTGCTACGATTTTAATCATTTTTGTGAATTTTTAAGAGATTTCAAGAGGGTTTTGGGAGTTTTAAGAAATCTTAACAAATATTTTAAGGTAATGTATTTCGAAGGATTTTAAGGGATTTTAAGGGAATTTTAAGAGAAGTTTAAGGGACTTTAAGAAATTTCAAATGTTGTAATATAATTTTCAGGAATGTTAAAAGAAGTCAAGAGATTATAATGATTTTCAAAACATTTTATGTAATTTTTAAGAATTTTGTAAAATTTTATGAGATTCCAATGACAGAATGAATTACTAAATAAAAAGGGAATTTTGAAATGCAATTTTTAAATATTAGAAACGAACAATACGCGGGAAGATTTTTATGCAGAGGCAAAGTATCATTCTCGAAATACGCTTTATCAGATTCCGGAGTTGAGGGCATTGTCGCAAGCTATTTAAATAAATAAATAAGTACTATAGTATTTTAAGAATCATGGCAGGGTAGAAGAGAAGCTTGGCGCAGTGGTGGGCGCAGTTTCTCTTCACCAGACGTTTACAATTTCAAAGCTGTAAGGCCAGTCTAGCACGAGCTGCCGCTCAGGAGACACCCGTAGGGGACTTGCTTGTTTCAAGGTAGGATATGGATTTCCTTTCCAATTTATTTCAAGTGCAAACAAAGTCCAATAACTCCTTTTCGTACTCACAATTCATTTTATATTTTGGAAAAATTCTATTCTCAGAAAAATTGATTTACAACTTACAAAATTATTCGATTTTCTGCAGAAAGACTTTTGAAGAAAACAAGGCGAAAGACTTTGAAAAATTTAGCAAATATTCAGAAAAAATCATTTTACACACACAATTGACTGAAAACTGTTATTTCATACATTTAGAAAAATAAGTTTCATGCACTTTCAGCGAAAGGATATTTAAAGTGGGTGAATTTGCAATTTTTGAATATGTGAATTTTTGAAAAATGGTGAAGTGATTAAGTACATGTTCTTTTAGAAATAATTTTTTGAATTTGCTTTACACATTCTGAGCTCAAAATGTTGGATGTCAGTACATCAGTCTAGTTTCATATTCAAATTGTTGAATAACAATTGAATTCAATCTTAAATTAAAATGTTTGGTTCGGACAACAAAACTTTTTGTTGCTATGGAAGCAAACAAAAATTCGATTAGCACAGCCAACAATTTTTGTTGAACCAACCAAAGTTTTGTTGAAAGAACCAAGATTTGGTTGGCACAACCAAACAATTGTTGTTGCTTCTATACCAACAGAAAGTTTTGCTGTGCGAACCAAACGTTCGGACAGCAAAATAACGTCCAAAATATCGTGATTCAATTTCTAAATAAACTTTTCACCTTTTTGTTCCTAATGAAAGAATCTTTCCCTCTATAGATATTAAACATTCAGAAAGTTTCCTTATACCACGGAGTAATAATGAAAACAAAGACCTGGATTAATACAGAAAAAAAGCTGAGATAAAGAATTTTTTCAAACTGCATCAGTGAAACAAAAATTAAATTCGCAAAATGATAAAACTTGAGTTTTTCTACCAGCATGATGTCAGTTTGATAGAGGTACTTGAAATCATCTGCCGCCGTCTAAAGTGGCACGCGCAGTGATAGCTGTCTTTGTACGTGTAAAATTGACGCGAAGAAAGATTTTCCCCGATAGAGTAAAAGTCATACTCATCATACATGCACATGTATAATAAAATTGCAAATGATACGTTGCAGATGAAAACAAACTTTGCTTGAAAATGTGTCGTCTACTCTTTCATTGTAATTTCTTATCGGTGTCATCGTAAAACGTGAGTGTATTCCGCATAAGATGACATAAATTATATAAAGTGAAAGTGAACGAGAAACGTGCAAAAAAGGCGCGAAATGTATCGAGAAATGGCGGTTGAATGGTCCCACTGAATGTAAACAAGTAAATATGTGGAGTAAAAAGAACTGGAATTGTAATACGATTTTTTTTCTAAAGAATTCAAGACTTATTCCAATTCAATGCTTTCAAGTCTGGGTTACAAAAGATTAAATTTGAATTCATTCTAAAAGCAAATTTGAAGGGTATATGGCAATTACCATAAATGCTTTAGTTTCGTCAACTTTCATATTCAGTGAAAAATATATCAATTGTTATAAACTGAATAAATTGAATCAAAGAAAATATTTGCGTCGTTCAACGAATATGTAGTATCAAATAAATATATTTCTGACCTAATAATTATCTTTTGAATTTACTCTCTATTCAAATTAAAATAATGACTTTATATCAAACAATTATTTCTTACAATTAATAAACACTCCAAAAACGCCTAGTTAAGTTAACTAGAATTTTGGGTTAAATATAGCCTAACTATTCTTTCTGGTTAAATTGACCAGAATTCTGGTTGATTTAACCAGCATTCTAGTTGTTTTAACTAGCATTCTAGTTATTTTAACTAGCAATTCTTATTAAAATAATCAGAATTCTGGTTACTTTAACCAGAAAAAATAGTTAGGCTATATTTAACCCAAAATTCTAGTTAACTTAACTAGGCATTTTTTTGAGTGAAATATTTCACAGCATCAAATAAATATTTCTCTGCCTTCATCATTACGTTTCTTAGATACAAAAAAAATATTTCTTTCAACTGAAGAAATATTTATTCAACCACATTCTACTCGATCATTTCTTTGAATCAATGAAATATTTCTTGATTCAAATACTTTTTTCTCAGTGCACAATAAGTTTCTCCCTGTGTAAAACTTGACACCAAAAATCCAGAATTTAATTACATAATACAAGAGGAACACGTAAAAGAAAAGAAAACTTGTTTTGCTAATCAAGGCCCATAAAATTGAAGTCTTTCCTTAATTAAGAATAGAGCATAATTCTCGGATATTATAGTCACAACACTAGGGTTATCTCATTAGCGATGTTTATTCCACTTGGGAGTTCAAACGACGGCTCATCGCATGTCGCAGTGCCAGTATAATTACATATATAATAGGACATTATTATGACGTTTCTGGCTTTCTGGGCGTAAAAAACAAAATATATTTATTATATGCTAAAGTTGGACTTATTGGGGCGATTCACTTATTACGAAAGTTCTTATGCCTTAGCTAAATTTCATGTTTTTTACATAATTTATTCCAGGCATCGCAAATAGGACAATAAATAAGCTAACTGCGTCTTTTGTCAATGCATGAGATTTAATGTTTTTATGCATTTGTGTAATATATATATTTGACTATTATACGTCCATATTACATTCATCATACTTGTTTATCATTTACCAACTTTTTCAATTCATTGAAAAACTAAATTTAATCAAAAATACCATTTTAATTAAATTTCTCTAAATTTGATTCAGTGATCCATTTCACACTAATTCCAACTGAGAGATTATTTACGAAAGGAGTTTGAACTTTGAATTCTGTATTCTCATCAGAAAAGAAGGTATTTCTATTATTATTCTGCTTGGCATGCAAAATACAGGTCTGACAATGTCAGTCTGAAATTTGTAAATATTTGGAATTTGGAAAATGTAATTCTCTATTGTCATTTATTTTAAATAAATGAGAATGTAAAAAATTTGAATGAACATAATTTGTTTTGTTTATTATGCAAATTCAAAGACAAAAACATGATTTCTATTTTAAACTGCAGAAAAAGTAGGGGGGGGGGGGGATTGTGCGAAAAATTCCATGTTTTGATCTCTAATAAGGAAAATAAAACTCATGATTATTCATGACTTCGTGACTCGTAGGAGTTAGGAAAGTAAGATGAAGTAGTTTTTTTTTTAACTTGCAATAATATCTTTGAATGCGATTTTGTTTTTCTCAAAAATTAGGATAAAAATAAAAATATATGTAATGTGGAATTTCAAATTGTAGAGTCCAAAATACGTTTGGCCCATAACAGGTTGGGATTTATAGACATTTTAATTTTTGATAAAGACTTTTTATGAGTGTGAGTTTTAAAACTTATTTGTGATCAGGAAGTCCTGCAGTTCCTACTCGTTAACAAAAAAATATCATTTACTGTTACATTCTGTTAAAGTGTAAGAGGCCGAAGAATGTATTAAATTAAGACACTGCTGCCTCTCCTTTAAATGTCAAGGTAGTAGGTACTTTTAACTTTTAAGAAGCGATTGGTTTGGGGTTCGGTAAGAACGAGTACGTAAAATTTCGTCAGAAGATATTCACTTTCGAAATTGAGGAATTATATCAAACTTTATTGCAAATATGATCAAATTATATATGCTAATTACTGTTACAACTTAAATATTGAAATACCACAACATTTTCCATGTTGTATTTTAAGACTTGATTCAATAAATTTTAGCATTCTTCATTTCCATCAATGTTTCGTTTTTTTTTTTTTTTATTTAAGAGACTCCTTTTGTAACGAACACAGTTTTTTTTTCTTTTTGCTATCCATATAATTAAGTCAGTTTAAGTACTTATTCTTTACTGGACTTATCAATATTAGGAAGATAGTCTTTTGTTGTTTTTCCACGTGAACTGAACTTCCAAAAAAGGGATAATTTAGTAAGGATAACTTCCGCATTAATTTACATTTTTTTCTTATCTGTTTTGCAAATATTTTTACCTTCTGCAATATCTTGTTTATCTACTTTTAAAAGACGGTTACGTTTGCATTGTAATTACTCTCGCATTTCTGATAGTGGAACTCAGTAAAACTCTTTTTATTATTTTAAAATATTTACAAAGTTGCTCTTCATTTTATATTCGCAACAAAATAAAAATTGAAAATTAAAATGAAACGAAATTTTACAAAGCAAGAGACGCTTTACATTTTTTAACCCTATATGCAGACCAAGAAATACACTTTTCTATTATATATTGGCACTGGACAAAAACGAGACGCATTTCACATCATTATCAACTTTTCGCTAATATTCACACCTCGATTTAATGAATATCACAAGTCTACCTTTGAACGTCACTTAGTTCTTTACTTCTTAATTTCAGCTTCCGTAAAATTGTTTTTCATGATATTTTATTGTTCTTTGTAGAAAGAAATTTATATTAAAAAAATGAAGAAAAAAAAATTGTTTAAATTCAGAAAATTCAAGGAATACCAATTGATACCAAATAATTTGAAAGAATCTAAAATATTCAATGAATTTAAATCAATTCCATGGAGTTTCAAAGATTTTAAAAGCTTTTAAAGTATTTGGAGTAAATTAAACAAACAAAAGATTTCTTTACTATATTTTTAAAAAGGTTTCGAAAAAAACGGAATCAACTCAAGATAAATTCAAAGGATTAAAAATTTGAAAAATTTTCAGGGTGGCCACAAGATTAAATTTTATTTCCCTGACATTTCCCTGACTTTCAGTCAAATTTCCCTGACATAAGAGTATTAAAAATGGGAAAAAAATTTTCAGCAAAAATACTATTGAAATTAGTCAAAAATTTCGTGTATTATCACTTTATATCTTTTCAAATTTAAAATCACTTCACAATATTTAAAATTCGTACAAATGTCTCAAAATGACAACATCGAAAATCTCTTAAAATTCATTGAAATTTCTTGAAATTTCTAGAAACATCTTAAAATTCGACGAAATTCCTTTAAATTAGTTAATATTTCATGAAACCCCTTCAATTTTCACTACCCATTTTTAAAATTCCTCAAAATTATTTTAAATCCTTTAAATTCCTCAAACGACATCAAAATCTTCTAAAAATCTCTTGAAATATTTCAAAATTCCACAAGGAACTTTAATATCTCTTAAAATGCGTGAAAATTTTTTTAAAATTATTGGAAACGTAATGAAATCCCTTAAAATTCGCTGAAATCTTTTGAAATTCCAAGAAACATCTTTAAATTTCTTAAAAATTTTATAATCCTATAAAATGTCATAAATTTTTTTAAATCTATTAAAATTTCATGACATCCTTTATAATTTCATAAAATCTCTTACGAATCAGAATAAAATCATGTGAAAGCCTTTAAAATTCGATAAGGAACTTTGAAATTCCCCAAAATACATTAAAATCTATAAATAAAAATTCTTAGAAACAAAAACCTCACAAAATCCTTTAACAATCAAAAATAATTTTTGAAATTTTTTTGAGGAATATTCAAATTCTTTAAAATCATTTTAGAAAATAAAAATTTCTTAAAATTCTTACAAGCTTTTTAAAATCCTTTAAAATACGTAAAAATCTCTTAAAATTTTGTAAACTTCCACAAAATTTTTTAAAAATCATACAAATCTAATGAAATCCTTTAAAATTCTACAAGGAAGAATAAAATTTCTTAAAATTACTTTAAAAAATCAAATTTACTGAAAATTTACTGAGGAATTTTAAAATTCCTTAAAATTCTTTGAATTCCCTAAGCTTTGTTAAAAATCTCTTAAAATTTCATGAAGTCCTTTAAAATTCCACTAAATCTTTGAAATAGTATACAAATCTCTTAAAATTATTAGAAACTTATTGAAATCTCTTAAAATCGCTGAAATTTTTTGATTCGTAGAAATACCTTTAAAATTCTTAAAATTTCTCTATAATTTTTAAAATTCTATAAAATGGCATACATTTTTTTAAATCTATTAAAATTCCATGAAATCCTTTACAATTTTGTAAAATTTCTTACGAATCATAATAAAATGTTGTGAAACCCTTTAAAATGCAATAAGGAACTTTGAAATTCCCCAAAATACATTAAAATCTCTAAATAAAAATTCTTGGAAACAAAAACCTCACAAAAACCTTTAAAAATCAAAAATAATTTTTGAAATTTTTTTGAGGAATATTCAAATTCTTTAAAATCATTTTAAAAATATCAAAATTTCGTTAAATTACAAGCTTCCAAAAATTCTTTATAACACTCAAAAAAACGCTTAGTTAAGTTAACTAGAATTTTGGGTGAAATATAGCCTAACTATTTTTTCTGGTTAAATTAACCAGAATTCTGGTTGATTTAACCAGCATTCTAGTTGTTTTAACTAGCAATTCTTATTAAAATAATCAGAATTCTGGTTACTTTAACCAGAAAAAAAGGTTAGGCTATATTTAACTCAAAATTCTAGTTAACTTAACTAGGCGTTTTTTTGAGTGAATATCTCTTAAAATACGTAAACTAGCTGTGAAGTTGTATCAACTTTTGTGCTCATTCAATGAGCACTTTGCTTCCTGTAAGCAAATATGATTTGCTTCCTCATAGAGGAAGCATTAAGTATTCTTTACATCATGATTAAAGTTTTATTATTTGAGTAGTTATATTCAAAAAATTCATTTTCGAAAATTACAATAAAGCACAAATTTCTTATTTTTCAATGAAATGCATTAATCTTATAGGTCAATCGATTCGTCTCGACGCAAGGAACCTTTATTTTCCTTACGTCAGCTTTGAATTTTGAATATTTGAGAAGTTATAGTTGAAAAACTAATTTTTTTAAATTGAATAGAACCATAACTTTGTTATTTTTCAATGAAATGAAATAATATTATAGACCAATTGATTCGTCTCGATGCAAGGAACATTTATTTTCCTTACGTCAAGTGAAAATTTTGATTATTTGAAAAGTTATAGTCGAAAAATTAATTTTTGAAAATACAATTAACCATAACTTTGTTATTTTTTAATGAATTGCATTAATAATATAGGTCAATCGATTCGTTTCGACACAAGGAATCTACGTTTTCCTTACATCAGCTTTAAATTTTGAATATTTCAGAAGTTATAGTGAAAAAATGAATTTTACGAAAATTATAAATAACCATAACTTCTTTAATTTTCAGTTAAATGCATTAATCATACAGGTCAATCGATTTGTCTTGACACAAGGAATCTTTAATTTCCTTACACGAGCTTTGAATTTTGATTATTTGAGAAGTTATAGTAGAAAAATCAATTTTTAAAAAATGTTAAAAGTACATAAAACTTGTAAAATTAAATATTTTTTTAAACCCTTGTGATAGAATTAAGGTTTTATAGGGTGGAAGAAGTGTGCCAAATTTCATCCATTTCTATACACACGTTCTAGATATATGCTGAGAACAAAAAAAAGGGGACACACACACACATACACACACACACGCGGACAATTTTTCAGGACATCATACTAGATATATTCCAATTAAAATTTATCAAAAAAAACCTTTTTTAGAAAATGGATTTTGTCACGACTACAAAGCTTCCTCTATGAGGAAGCAAAATTTCTTAAAATTCTTGAAAACATCTTGAAATTCTATAAAATTCTAGAAAATCTTTTATAAATCATAAATCTTGTGAGAATCTTCAAAGTTTCAATCAAGTCCCTTAAAATCACTTTTAAAAAATCAAAATTTCTTAAAATTCTTACAAGCTTTTTAAAATCCTTTAAAATACGTAAGAATCTCTTAAAATTTTGTAAAATTCTACAAAATCTTTTAAAAATCATAAAAATCTAATGAAATCCTTTAAAATTCTACGAGGAATTTGAAATATTATACAAATCTCTTGTAATCCCTTTAAAATCCTAGAAACCTCTTAAAACCTTTTAAAATTATTAAAAATCTCTTGAAATCATTAGAAATCCAAAGAATCTCAAAGAATGCCTGGAAATTCCTTATAATCCTTCGAAAACCTTGGAAAGTTTCTAAAATCTGTTAAATAAACTATAAAATCGATACATTCAATACGACAAAAATAACACAGCATAAATGTGAATTTCTATTTTCTCTGACAACTACTCGCATTTCCCTGACATTTCCCTGACATGTGATCACACTGATTTTTCTGAAAAAGCTAATAAAAAACCGTTATTTTTTCCAGTGAATGAACAAGAGAAGATGCCTGGCCACCGTCAGCCTAAGTCTCTCGTAGACCTTAGTTTGGGGCGCGTGTGCCAACAACTCGACGGGACGTGCCGTCGTCTGCAGGTGCTGTCACAAGAGTCACCAGCAGCTCAGGTCCTAGCCTTTGCAAAACAAACCATCAGACCCTACTACGTCAATGCACTTCCGGCCCAACTTCGCTCTCGAGTTATCGATGAGACCTCGAGAATGTTAGATGGACCTTCTACAGATGGATCCACTCTAATATCCGGACCAGCACCTCTATACCTTCACGCTCTACTCCTAGGCCATGATATCAAGAAAATCAAGGTCAACCTCTGCTGCTACTATGGCTGCAGTCACCAAACCTCCCTGCTGAAGCTTCTAGCCTCTGAGGGAGTTGGACTAGAGTCCCTGGAACTTGCTCGATCAGCTCTTCTCAGACTCGACTGCAAACTTCTTCGCACAGCTCTAACGAGCATGAAGAATCTCCAGAGTCTGACTCTTCGAAACATAGCGAGTGACGCTATTCTTCAAGTAGTGGGCAAGGCTTGTCCCAAACTCAAGATCCTGGACGTCGCCTGTTCTCGACAAGTGACTGACACGGGTCTAAAACAGTTGCTGCTCCAAGTAGAGTTCAGGGACAGGATTCCAGACTTTGTTGCGAGAGAAACGACCAGTTGGTCAAGGCTGAAAACTCTCATATCCAAGTTCAAAGCGAGAAGCTCCCGGAAAAAGAGGAAGGAAAAGCAGAATATTCTCCTTGAATACTATGATCGCAGGAACTTGTTGTGTGAGACTCTAAAGGTTTTGAATGTCGCCAATACTGGAGTCACCAGTGCTGGAGTTCTATTAGCTTTGGAACATGTGCCAAGCTTGGAATCTCTGGCTGAATACAACCACATGGGAAGAGTAGTGGAGATTATGAACAAAGGAGTCTTGGATTTGAAGACTCCGTTCAATCTGACTCAGGCTAGAAGCTCGAGAACAACTCCAAACAGATTACAACTTCTTGCTGAGGCTTGTCCTCTCATTGAGAAGCTTCATATCTCCGAACCCCATCATCCTCCAGAGGCCTTGAAACTCTTTCCCTTTGTAACTGCTCTCAGCATTCATGGAATCCCTGCGCAGAAAGAGTGGCTAGCTGGCTTCTATGAATACCTTAGAACGAATGGAAGCAATCTGAGGAAATTGGACATCAGACTCGCTCAGAGTGAAGTTCCAGTGGATCTGGATCTAAAAGAGATCTTCTGGAATTGTCCCAATTTGAGAACTTTGACTAAAGACGGATGCAATGTGATCTGGTCCGAGGGAGTTGATCCTCCGTTTTTGAAGTACTTGAAGAAGGTCCAGCTTGGAAGGACTGTGAGTGCAGCTACGATCATGAAGATTCTTTCTCTCGCTCCAGAGTTGACTGCTCTTCATATCCACAGTTGTTTTGACCTTTCAGACGAACACATTGAGAAGTTTTTCGAAGTTGATTCAAAACCGAGAGGAGGCCGGAAGTTTGAGAAGTGGGAAAACAGTCTTGTACAGAATCTCACCTGTTTTTATATCTACGAGGCTAGCAAAGTCTCAGCTTCATTGGTTCTGCACATGTTTAACAGTTGCAAAAGATTGAGAAGGATTGGCAATCTTGCGAATTGGGGGTTGGATTGTGAGGGAGTCACGATGTTGAGAAGTGCATTTGCGAAGGAAAATCTTGACGTTGATCTGTGCCCTGGTTCACATTGGTTCTGGAGTAACTGCATACAATAGTATCGAGGCTAAGTGAGTGTCAAGTTTCGAAAAGTTGATTCGGTGACTAGTTGTCAGAGTGAGTTGATAACCAGTGAATTCGTGGATCATAGTCTTTGGATTAACAATTAACTTGACGAAAGAACTGATATTTTAACATTCAGCTCCACTACCAAATTGTAATTATTAATTAAAAAGTGTAATACTCTCCAAAAGAATTTGTAATCGTATTTATGTGCTTCTGGCAGGATTTGAATACCAATTTACATAATTCTGAAACTAGTTCACTGGTAATTTCTCATACAAAAGCTGGGATTGACTGGGATTCAACTTTTCGTTGAATTTGCACACAGTTACAAAAGTAGTGATGCAAATCCGCTACGACCATGACATAATTGGCTGTCGTTCGATTAGACGCTGTCATTTTTTTGTTTCTCAATAGACTGCACATTTATCAGTATTAAAATTAAACACTACCGAATACTGAAGTTAGTAAATTCTCTGACTCGCAATTTTGCCATTGTCTCTCTTGAGAAGCGTTTTTAAATAGCTTTATTATGAGAGTTTGATACTCGACGTGATTTTCTTGATAGGAAGGGTGAAGGTCAAGAATATAGATATTAGCAGCATACGTAAATTGTGATAAAAAAGAATAATTGACAATTTTGGAAACAAATTGGTAAATTGTAATTTGATATTTACATAACGAGTATTTTGTAACTCGTTTAAGTGATGAAGTAATTTTAAGATTCTAATATTCTTAACTTGTAAGACGAAGCTATAAAGTGCATATTTCATTCTTACGAAGTTATATCGTTTCATTTACATTTTAGGTAATAAAATTTTTCTTACGATCGATAAATAGTTTATTATTTACTAGCATTAGTTAGTATGTATCTGAGACCCTATCTGAGATCTTTCGTCAAAAGAATTTAAAAGAATTATTGGGTTGAAGTGTCAGACGTCTAGTCTGACGATATTTTATTTTTATATTCAATGAAATAAAAATATTTTAAAAAAATGTTTCCACGGTTTCCAAAGTCCAAAATTTTTATTTATTTACTGGCAGAAATTTATCCAGTGTTGTTCGGAATTTTAAAGAGACAAAGGATTGCAAAAGGTTTTAAGTAATTTTGAGGACTTTTTCAGAATTTGAAGGATTTTTCTTTCAAATTGGGATTTCCAGAAATATTAAAGGATCTTATATGATTTCGTGTAATTTTCAGAAATTTTAGAAACTTTAAGAAATTTGAAGGGACTTTAAGAGCTTTCAAGAGATTTTACGAGATTTCAAGAAATTTCAGGAAATTTTAATGAACTCCATGAAATTTGGAAATATTTCAAACAATTCTAAGAAATTTAAAAAAGATTTTTAAAATTTCAAATAATTTAAAAATATTTCATAGGATTTTATTTTATTTCGTCTATATTAGAATCAATTCCTTGAAATTCCTTAAAGTTACTTAAAATCTGATTAAATCCCTTAAAATGTCTTGAAATCTTGTGAAAACTCTTGAATATCCTTAAATCAGATTTTAAACACTTCTGAAAATCCTTTGAAGTTGCTTAAAATCTCTTGAAAATCTCTTAAAATTCTTTGAAGTTCCTTAAAATTAAATGAAATTCCTTAAAATATTTTTGAATTCCTTTGTCACTTAAAATCTCTTAAAATCCCAGGCAATTCCGGATAAATTTCTGCCAGTAAATAAGTAAAAATAAAAAATATTCTTTGAAACTCTTTTATTTTGATATTCTTAATCTAATAAATCTAATAAATATAAAAAATAAAAAAATAAAAAAACTTCGTCAAACTAGACGTCTGAATCTTCAACCTAATAAAAGAATTAAAGTAATTTCCAAATATTTCAAAAGACTGATCAAAGAAAAAAGGAATTGAAAATGTTTAAAGTAATTTTTCTTTGACCAGAAAAATATTTTTTGGGTATATGGAAATATTTTACAAAATTTGGGACTAACCTCTGAAAAGCCATGAGATTGAAGAAGCAAACTGATGAGTTTCGTGTCAGTCTGGAAAATCTTGTAGGTCATGTGAAGCCGTTTAGCTGGTGATTCTTCTGGAGGCGTTGACAAAGCTGAGCATCTAAGGAGAAGAAAGTCAGTTTTTTAGAAACTGCAACATCGAATGTGACTTTCACATTTTTTTATTCTAACTAGAGACATATTTAACAGAGCAATTAATACATTTAGATATATTATAAATTTATTAATGTGAAAAAATAAATCCCAATTATAATTTAATTTACAGATTCTTCTGTATTTATGAATTTAAAATACCAGGATAGAGAAGACATTTTTTTCAATTAATCGCAATTGAAAGCTTCATAATTTAAGAAAACAAGATAGAAATATCTGAGAGTTGTGAGGAGAGTAAGTTGTTGATGTCAATTCTGGGAATACAGTAAGAAAAACAAGTCTCTTATTCATGGAAGATCTAGAACTGAGATGACACGAGACATTGTAGACTATTATTCATGTATATGTAATGGAGTGATAGTAATAAAAAATCATAAAGTGCGTACTTGAAGCGTAAAACAGACGATTTATTCCCAGTTGGTCCATTCAGTAGCCATTCGTTGCTTTGCGGACTTTTGTCCTTCGTTGTACTGAAAATAGAAGTTTTTAATTTATTAGATGGACGCCTGTCCTGAAAAAAAGGCCATTGAAACGAAAAAAACAAATTTACTCAGGTAGAACGAAACCAATTTCATGCGCAGTTTACTTCTTTTTACTATAACTTAATTTATGTATTTTTTCGCATTAAATTAAAAATAGAGAGATTTTGCTTGTCGATTTTTATGACTGAAGCATCACTGAAATTAGGAAATATAATTTGAAAAAAGAATTATATTTTTTTTCCACACTTCATTAATTTCATTCAATTTAAATAGTTCTAAAGTTTTTTCAACTTTTTTTTTCAATATTATATTTACTTATCTATCTATTTTGTTGATAAGAAAACAACAAGAAAAATAAATATTTTTTCCATTGCCAGAATAATTATTTTCAAGGTAATTGTAAAATAAAAAATAAAAAGGATATAAAGTAAAAAAAAAAAAATAGTGTAAAATATAAAATTTAAAATATAATCGTAGGCTGTAAAGCGAAGTGAGGATTTGCGGAAGCAAAATACTTTGCATATGCTGAAGGCCTTGTGTGTCGAAATGCGGAAAGAAAAAGAATAGAACGTGAGCCGTAAATGTTGTACAAATCGCGTGCTCTGACTGTCATTTTCCCTTCTTGTTAGAGTTCTATACATGTATTCTATATTCTAGGTTTTTAAAATATTTATACGCAGATCGCATAAAAATGCACGTGAGAGTTTTTTTTAACAGTAACCGGTTCATTCAATCTTTTTGGATAAAAAAACACTCGGAAATAAAATTATTACATGTTCTGAAAAAATGAAATTTTTTCGAGCGATTTCTTATCAGCAAACATGAGAAAGATAAATAAATAAAAAAATTCTAATTAAAGAAGAATAAAAGTATTAAAATCAGATAAAACTCTTCATTGTGATTTTAAATAGCTTTAAGTTAGAAAATTGTTTTTAATTTGCTATAATTCTAAGTAGAGATATTGTTAAGGGTGTTGGAACCAAGTTCTAATCTAAAAATTCGATTTCTTCATTTTACTCAACAAATATTTAATTTTTTAAATAAAATTAAAATATTCAATTTTGAAGTTAGATTTTGAATTCTTCGTTTTATGCAAAAAGTATCGAAATTAAATATTTTTTCGCTCTGAATGCTGTCTTATATTTGAAAAAAGATTAGCGATACAGGGCGAAAAAATATTTATCTATAATTTTCATTGAGTAAAATGGAGAATAGTATTTATTTGAGCTTAACACTTGGGTCCAACGCTCTTAATTTAAAATAAAATTGTATCTTGGCATAAATTATTTTAAAATTATTTTTATACGTAGTCAAATTCAGTCATTATTTTTCATTAGAATAAATATTTCAAAATTATTTCCAATTCCAGGTTTCTCTTGCCTGAAAGGTAGCGCCATCCTAATATCATTCGTCGGTAAAAACGGAAGCACGAAAACATTCCTAATATTACAGAGCCTTACCATAAATAATGATATATTTCTATAATCATAAGAAAAATATTAATAAAATATATATTAAAAATAATTATATTAATCTAATTGTATATATTTGAAAATATTTTAAGTTTATAAATATGATTACATAAAAATATATATTCATTGAAATATATAAATAATAAATATTCAATAATAATAAATATTTTTTGCTAAAATAGGTCATTCCGAGAGTAAAGTTGGGGAAACTAAAGCTCTTATGGTAATTACCACATACCCTTATAAAATAAAATAAGCTTTTTATTTTGAAAACCGAGTTTCTGATGCTTTTTAAAAATTTTGCCCAGATTAGAAGACACAACCAGCATTTTTAAATATAAAGGAATGAAAAATTAAGATTCTTAAAATAAAATAAACAATTCAAATAATTTTACTTTTTTCTTACCTATCTGTCTTGCCAGTGTGGGAACAATGGACAAAAGGTTCCAGAGCCTCTTCACTGCTATTTGATAACTGTGACATCCCCGAAAGACTAGAAGATGACATTAGTTCCTTTGGTCTTTTACCTTCCAGCTTTCCATTAGAACTGTTTTTTATTTGGGACAACATTATGTATCTGCAACAAGAATGAAAAGGTTTCATTAAAATATTATTTTATCACCATATTAAAATTATCTAATCAAGAAAAATAAATAAAAAATTGTTATCCAAAAAACTTGAAAAAGAGATTTTGAGAAATTGAAACTGATCTAATAATTAAATATATGGAGAGCAAAATGTTTCAACCTTCTTCTTCAATCAATACAAGATCACATTCTATTTATAATTTATGTAAGCGATACCCTATATCTCATTATAAATAATAAATAAAAAAATATCTTGACCATACCAAGTTTCGTAAATTTCAAGGGGATCGACTTTTCTGCGGGGAAAAATACTGATCAAAAGAGCAATCGACGTTTGATAGTAAGTCGGTCGGTCTGCTGAAAATAGAGTTTACCTTGGAAGTGACTCTTGCCTGCTGTACTTCGTACAAAATTCTCCCCTAGGGAAGGAACCCATTTTTTATTATTTGGTACATCGACCAATCGTAAAACGAATTCAACATTGATTTCCCGGTAGATGTATATTGTATACACGTAATATGAAAATAGTACCTATATATCGATCTAGCAATGTTAATCGTACTCAAATATTCATTCATTTGACTTGCTAAAATCGGATTATAAAACAAAATACAAGACTGCAAACAGCAACGAGTCTCGGAATTCGAGTGGGCGATCATCGAGTGCATTATTCGATACAAATATATATAGTCCGCGATAATTAATTACAACAAGGTATTAACTTTAAATTGTATATTAATAGTTATTAATATACAATTTAAAGTTTCGAGTACGTATAAAATCAATCGTTCTGTGAAAGCTGAGATTGTAATCCTTTAAAAAACAAAAATAATTTTTGGAATTATTTTGAGTAATAATGACTGAACAGTTCTGAACGTTCAAATGAACGATGAAAAAAATGTTTTTTTATTTTTTTTTCTTCCGATGTAAATAGTCTGGGATGACCTAAAAGTACAATATATGCAAGAAAATCGCGAACTTTTTAGTTACAAGGGTGAAAAACAACCCCTACTGTTAAACGACTATTCGTACATCAGAAAATCAACTTGAAAACCAAAAAGGATGTGTATCAATCCAGATTTCGAAACACGAAAAATTATCACTACTAATATGCTTCTCTATGGTGGGGGTGAGACTTCTCGGTGTCACCCCTAAAAACCACCCCCTATGAACAACATCAAAAAGGAGGTAACATTTAGCGAATTTTTAAACCTGCAAAATTCTCTTTATTGATCCCCAGTATAATAGAAAAGGTTAGAACTCTCTGTCGCACCCCTAAAAACCACCCCCTATGGAAAACACACTTAAAAAATCAGAAAATCGACTTGAAAATCGACTTGAAAACCAAAAAGGATACGTATCAACCCAGATTTTTAAACGCGAAAAATTATCGCTACTAATATGCTTCTCTATGGTGGGGGTGAGACCTCTCGGTGTCACCCCTAAAAACCACCCCCTATGAACAACATCAAAAA
>CAJFCO010000183.1:613001-633684 GCA_904066015.1 Synergus gifuensis
CTTTTAAATTCCACGAGAATATTTATAATTCCTTAAAATCTCTTAAAATTCTTAAAAGATTCTTAAATTCCTTTATAATTTCACGAAAAACTTTTAAAATAATAATATTTAAAATCCCTTAAAATACTCAAAAAAAAACCTTTAAAATATTTGAAAACTTTTCAAAATTTCCTAAAATTCCACATAATCTTTAAAAAACCATAAAAATCTCGTGAAATCATTTAAAATTTCTTGAGGAACTCTAAAATTCCTTAAAATTCTTTAAAATTCCCTAAACTTCCTTAAAAATCTGTTAAAATCTCATGAAGTTCTTTTAAAATTCAACTAAATCTTTTAAATATTATACAAATCTCTTGTAATCACTTAAAATTCCTAAAATCTCTTAAAATCCTTTAAAATTATTGAAAATGTCTTGAAATCATTATAGAAACCTAGAGAATCTCAGAGAATACCTGGAAATTATTTATAATTCTTCAAAATCTTTGGATAGTTCCTAAAATTTGTTAAATAAATTATAAAATTTATATATGTAATACAACAAAAATAACATAGTTAACATAAATGTCAATTTCTATTTTCCCTGACAACTACTCGCATTTCCCTGAAATTTCCCCGACTTCCCCGACTTCCCTGACTTCCCTGACATGTAGCAATGTAGCCACCCTGATATTTTTCTTCTGCAAATTAAATAATTAATTTCTTATTAAATATAGGGCATATGTGAACTTTGCCAAGCACTTAAGTGAAAGTGACCGTCAACTCTTGTATGATATGTCTCTGGATGCCAGGACTTGGGCACCTCTTCATTATTTGATGGTGGAACATCGAAACGCACCTCATAATATTTTGATCAGTTACCTCTACAGTGATTTCATAACTGTGGAAATAAATCCACGGAGAGAGATGCAAACACAAACCTCTGATCAAAAGTAAAGAAAGACATTCATTCATATCATCCTTCGATTTAATTTATCATTCTTGTGTGAAAGTTTTGTAATTTTTCCTAAAAAATGTGAATAAATCGTAAATACCGCAAAGTAATTTGTATATAAAATACGTAAAGAGTTCAATGCTCCAAGGGTTCGACGTCCCATAAACGCTGAAAAAGTGGGATATAAAAAAAAATTGTCTCAAATCTACAGTTAATGTCATTTAAAAACAAATAAATATATTTCACAGTTATTTATTCATATATTCTGTGAAGAATATTCGCACTTTAAACGAAAATCGATATTTTGGGCATAAAAGCTCGAATATATATGTATTGTAATTTTATTGGTACTTTTAGTGTTGACTTGAAAAATTGGTAGAATAAATAATTTATTACAGTTCTGACTGGGTGGATATAGTTTGAATTGGCTTGACAAAAAATTGGTGTATGTGCTCACGAAAAGTCGAGTTTCTAATGCATATTTAAGCATGGAACGGCAGAGAAGAGGAAAGTAGAGCGGCTCGGCCGATTCAAAGTAGAGGCTTCTATTCAATAATGTAACTCATATTCAAGGTGGAAAGAATCATTCTCAAGTTACTTTATAAAATGTACATATTATGCACACATCACGGACCGAGAAACAATGCGGAGGCTCAGTTAATAATACCCTTTCAATGGATTTCCATATATTGATGATTTTTTATTTGAACAAGAAGAACCTCAAGTGCAATTAAGTTGATTGCACTGAGATCTTAAGAATTATCATTTTCGGTTCATGTCTTTAACCAGAAAATAACGAGATAACGAGATAATAAACTTATGTTTTCCACTTTACCAAACTCTCTGCCGGAACTCTACCAAAATTCTATTTCCGGCCTCTACTGCAAATTGAGTATGAAAAGCTTTTTAAAAATGGCTTGAAATTCCTATTTCTGCAATTAAGAATTAAGAATCTAGAAGGACGGTAATAATGCAAGCAGTCGATAAGTTTATAAAATTGATATCGATATAACATTGTTACTTATTACCAATAGTTATCGATGAATGTAATTTTTAGTTATAACTGTAACTAGGGCAAGCTGCAAGCATATACCACAAATAATAGTTTTGCTTCTCGTTTGCAGATTGTTAAGAGTATGTAATACTTTACCATAAGAGCAAATTAGTTATACCAATTATAATAATAAATATTTTTAGCTAATAAGAGTCAATAAACCTTCGTTTCATGTAGACGAAGGTTTATTGACTCTTATTTACTAAAAATATCTATTATTATGAAAGTATAATTGGTTACTCTTATGGTAAAGTATTACATGCCCTTAAAATCCTTTATAATTCCATGAAAAACTTTTAAATCCCTTAAAATACGTAAAAAAACTTTTATAATTTTTGAAAACTTTTCAAAATTCCCTAAAATTCCACAAAATCTTTAGAAGATCATAAAAATTGAGTTCATTAAAATATTTAATTCAAATTATTAAAATTGTTATAAATAATTTGCTCTTATGGTAAAGTATCACATGCCCTTAAAGTATTTCACTTTCAATCCTAAATCTTACCAATTGATGATTGAACTGTTTCCAATCATCATCTCACACTGAAAAAAATATTTTGTGGAAAAAAATATGTTTTGTTGGCTGAAATAAATTTTTGTTGGTTCAACAAGACGATTTGTTGGTTTAACAAAACGTTTTCTTGACCCAACAATAATTCGGTTGAGCCAATAAAAAATTTTGTTGCACAAATACCAACAAAATTATTTTGTTGTCCGAATCAAACCTTTTTTTCAGTGCAGCAAAAATATTATGTATCGTGTTTGCTGGGCAATTAGCCTGGCTAGAGACTCAAAATACATTAGAACGTCGAGTTTGAAAATTGACTGAAAATTAATTCATTTGCCACGTAACCGAATCAAGGCGGAAACGATGCTAACGACACGCGAAGGAGAATACATTCTACCTATTCGTGAGTGGATTACGTGCATGCGGTTAGACGTATAAGTATGGAAATTGATATCGTACGATCTACCTCTATCTGCGACTTCAGAGAAATTAAAAAGAAACATTCTAAAAAAAAAAGAAACATTTCTCATTGGCTAAATCACCACAACAAAGTGTTTTTTATTTAAGAATAAAAAGTTTTTCCGGGTGAAGAACGAAGATCGGACTATAAATATTTACACGAGATAATAAAAGTTTATGAAAGTTATGAAAACTTGCATGATACACGCAATGTTAAAGAGTCTCACTTAATTACAAACTTGTGGGTTGTTTCAGTTACAGTAAATTAACTTTAGAGCTTTCAACTAAAGTGTTTTACAGTCTAATCAATTTGAATGAAACACAGGAATAGGAAATGAAATATTTAACAAAACAATTACTTTCGACACTAAGCATGCTTAACGGCAATGAATCTCTTCATTTCAATAGATGGGGTGTCTGTTTCTGTGGTTACTGCTTAGTTAGTTTCTCTTTAACCACGAAACGAAACTACTTCTCTCATTACTTTACAGAAAGAGTATAAAAACTTATTTACTTTTTAAATATGTTTTTATTTGTCAATGTATTATTTTTAAGATGATATGTTGTATAATTTATGAATAAATTACAGGGTGGCCATAAGATTAAATTTTTTCATTTCCCTGACTTTCCTTGACTTTTAAAATCCTTTTAAATTCCACGAGAATATTTATAATTTCTTCAAAATCTCTTAAAATTTTTACAATTTTCTTAAATTCCTTTATCATTCCACGAAAAACTTTTAAATCCCTCTAAAATTTTCAGTAAAAAGATATTGAAACTATTTAAAAAAATTTCGTACAATATCACTTTTGATCTTTTCAAATTTAAAATCACTTCACAACATTTAAAAATCGTAAAAATCTCTCAAATTTATGACAACATTGGAAATCTCTTAAAATTCATTGAAATTTCTAAAAACATCTTAAAATTCGACGAAATTCCTTCAAATTTATTAACCTTTCATGAAAACCCTTAATTTTTCACTACTTGTTTTAAAATTTCTCAAAATCATTTCAAATCCTTTAAATTCCTCAAAAAACTTCAAAATTTTTTTAGATTTCTAAACACCTCTTAAAATTTCCTACAATCCTTCAAAATTCCACAAAATCTTTTGAAATTTCTAGAAACATCTTTAAATTTCTTAAAAAATTTTAAATCCTATAAAATTTCATAAATATCTTTAATCTATATTGAAATCCTTTATAATTTCGTAAAATCTCTTCTGTTCCAAATCATAATAAAATCTTGTGAAACTCTTTAAAATTCAATAAGGAACTTTGAAATTCCCTAAAATACATTAAAATCTTTAAATAAAAATTCTTAGAAACAAAAACCTCACAAAATCTTTTAAAAATCAAAAATAATTTTTGAAATTTTTTTGAGGAATATTCAAAATCTTTAAAATCACTTTAAAAATATCAAAATTTCTTTAAATTACAAGCTTCTTAAAATTCTTTATAATCTCCTAAAATACGTAAAGATCTTAAAAATTAAATTAAAGATCTTAAAATTCTTGAAAAGATGTTTAAATTCCATAAAATTCTACAAAATCTTTTATAAATCATAAAAATCTTGTGAGATTCTTCAAATTTTCAATCTAATCCCCTAAAATCTCTTTTAAAAAATCAAAATTTCTTAAAATTCTTACAAGTCTCTTAAAATCCTTTAAAATACGTAAAAATCTCTTCAAATTTTGTATTTCACAAAATCTTGTAAAAATTATAAAAATCTTATGAAATCCTTTAAAATTCTACGAGGAACAATAAAATCTCTTAAAATTACTTTAAAAAATCCAATCACAACAACAATACGTAAAGATCTCTTAAAATTCTTGAAAACGTCTTGAAACTCGATAAAATTCTACAAAATCTTTTATAAATCATAAAACTCTTGTGAGATTCTTTAAAATTTCAATCAAATCTACTGAAAACACTTTAAAAAAGTGAAAATATCTTAAAATTCTTACAAGCCTTTTAAAATCCTTTAAAATACGTAAAAATTTAAGGCCATGTAAGACTTACCCGATGTCTACCTTACCGACATTTTTTTCTCTGCAACGCTACGTCTACATTGAGATATCAAATTGAAAATTTCTAAAATTAAAGAAAACATGCTAAGGTGTGTTTATCTGGTCTTAAATTTTTGTAAAAATAAAAAAATTTTGTTTGAAAAAATTTTTTTTATAAATGTCCATATTTAGGACCAAATAAACATACCTTAATACTTTAGTTTCAATTTTAGAAATTTTCAGTTTGATATCTCAATAAATGTAGACGTAGCATTGCAGAGAAAAAAATGTCGGTAAGGTAGGGATCGGGTAAGTCGTACATGGCCTTAAGGACATATGATACTTTACCATAAGAGCAAATTAGATATACCAATTATACATTCGTAATAATAAATATTTTTAGCTAATAAGAGTCAATAAACCTTCGTTTACATGAGACGAAGGTTTATTGACTCTTATTTACTAAAAATATTTATTATTATGAATGTATAATCGGTATAACTAATTTGCTCTTATGGTAAAGTATCACATGCCCTTAATAATCTTTTACAATTTTGTAAAATTTCACAAAATCTTTTGAAAGTCATAAAAGTCTCTTGAAACTTCATGAAGTCCTTTAAAATTCCACTAAATTTTTGAAATATTATACAAATCTCTTGTAATCCCTTTAAATTCCTAGAAGCCCCTTAAAATCTTTTAAATTTATTGAAAATCTCTTGAAATCATGAGAAACCCAAAGAATCTCAAAGAGTGCCTGGAAATTTTTTATAATCGTTCGAAATCCTTGGAAAGTTTCTAAAATCTATTAAATAAGATATAAAATTTATATATGCAATACGACAAAAAAACATAGTTAATTAAAAACATTGGTTAATTACCAATACTTTAACATTGTAAAGATCTATTAAATCGTGATCACAGAGCGGGGGCTCATGAAAATGCCGCAAATTGTGTTTTTCATAAAATTTATTTTACATAAACTCACTTCATCTAATAATAATGTGCTATAATTTTTATCTTTCCTAAATTCAATTTCCCATAATTTTTATTTTGCCGAATTATTATTTTCCATAATTTTTATTTTTCCGAATTATTATTTAACATAATCTTTGTTTTTCCTAACAATTATATTATTATTCATAATTATAATTTTTCCGAAATACTATTATATTTGTCATAATTTTCATTTATCTTAATTTTATTCTTCTGAAAATGGCGTCCGACATTTTGATTGGCTGATTTGAATTTCGCGGCATTATTCAGCCAATCAAAATGTCGGACGCCATTTTCGGAAGAATCAAATTTCTGTCACTTGGAGTTTCGGTGACTGGGGATTATGACAAATGGTTTTTCGATTAAATGAACTTTAGGTTAGGTGTTTATTCGGAAGAAAGAAAATTATGTCAAACAAACATGTAAATGAAAATTATAACAAATAGCATTTCGGAAAAATAAAAATGATGTTAAATAATAATTCGAAAAAATAAAAATTAGGGTAAATAATTTTTAGGCAAAATAAAAATTATGAAAAATAATAATTCGGAAGAATAAAAATTATGGGAAATTGAATTTAGGAAACATACAAATTATAGTACATTATCATTAGACGAAATGAATTTATGTAAAATAAATTTTATGAGAAACAGAATTTGGGGCATTTTCATGCGCCCCCACAGATCGTATGATGTATAGCTTCTGACTTATGACTACAGTTCTCTACATTGTATGTGAGAGTTAAGTGAAATGAAAAGTGTTCACACCAACGTAATATAATAGCGTAATACGTCCTGATTTAAACCTTCAGTACCTACATTATAACTGGCTTGAACATTCACCTACTTACAGGTATACTGATCAGGTAGATAACTTCTAATCGCAATCAACGAGCCAATCAGCCTTCTGGTTTTGCTGTATAACATGCAATGCTCGTATAACTCATAGCACGGATATAAAAGTGGAGGCGTTGATTACAGATATTGAAGTCTAGCAACTGAACCTCCTCTTAAAGAAAACTTACATCTTGTAATCTTGTAAGTTGTGATAATAAAATGATAAGATATACGTCATTATAAACTCTAAAAACGAAAGCTTAAGGTTGTTACATCTTCAAATTGGTTTGCCTTAAATTCAACCCAATTTGTATGAATTTAAATGCAATTTCAATTTTAATGCAATTTAATAAAATCTTAACCGAATTAAATTGATTTTCGCTGTTTCAACAAAACAGTTTTTTCAGCGTATAGAAAGAAAGAAAGCGGAACTATCACTAAGGAGCAATATTGTACCTCTGGACCGATAAATTTCCTTCGCTTCCTGACTCTGACATCGCGTGATCAAATACAGATATATATATATCATATCCTATATAAGAAATTTCTTATATGTATAATACTGCTCTATGAGACTATAAGGTGTATACAATCGATTGAAACAAGCAGTCGAATGTTTTAGTTTAGCTAACCGGTGCTCTTCATTGTTCAGTTCGAAGACCTCGTTATGTAACTGACGCCAGTCATTT
The DNA here is from genome assembly GCA_904066015.1 of Synergus gifuensis. Classification (NCBI taxonomy): domain Eukaryota; kingdom Metazoa; phylum Arthropoda; class Insecta; order Hymenoptera; family Cynipidae; genus Synergus; species Synergus gifuensis. Next base: position 620,480 of record CAJFCO010000183.1, read on the forward strand.
TTCCGGGCATGTCCAGTCTTTGAGCTGACAAATGACCCTACCATCAACTCTACTACTATGTTATTCATCCAAGCTATTCGAGGAACAGAGGAAATACCTGTTGGCGAATTCATGAATGAAGAAAGCTTCTTGGCACGTGGGTGTGATCGAGAGTCAACAATTTGCATAGATAACGCTCACTTAAGATTCAAATTGCTCAATGATCATGCCCTATCGAATAATCGATCTATTCAATTTTCCGAAGCACCTTTAGAGAGCTCAATTCCATTATGAGGATTACTTTTTGCTATATTTGTATCAATCAATTTTTTTTAAACTGCCTAATTGATACTAAAAGCCAGAATATATGAGTATTGATACAGGTATTACGTAATCATTGTGATCAGAATAAATGATATACTGGGATGCAAAACGGAAACAAATCGGATTTAATGACAGGCGAAAGCACCATATTAAAGGGCAAATCCATGGTTGGTTGAACGGGGCTTTCTGCGTGACATACCTTATGCGGAAATATTATTTAAATTCTGTTTGCGGTACCTGTCGATGAACGCGTTACGACACGCCGTGACCGGTAGTAACAATGAAGTTGGAGAGAAAACGGGTTTCCTGTATAACTATTATCATCTATATGTATAATATATAGGTATTAAACCATGTTCAGTTTCCGAACATTTGTTTTGCTTCCTCATGGAGGAAGCTTTGTGGTGGTGACAAAATCCAGTTTCCTAAAAAAGGTTTTTTTCATTAACATATTTTAATGTCAACCCTGGCGGAAGGTTCGGATTGAAATTCATTCCGAATCAATCCGAAAGCTTTCGAATCATTCCGGAATTTGTGTCCGAACCAAACAGTTTCATTCCGATCTAATCCGAAGGAATTTTTCAATCCGAATTAATCCGAAGCCCATTCAAAACCTATCCGAAGATTTAATCCGACTGAATCCGAATCAATCCGGTCAATCTGACTTAATCCGAACTTTTAATCCGAATGAATCCGATTTAATCCGGCCTATCCTAACCAATCCGCATGAATCCGAATTTTTCGGATTCATTCGGATTGGTTCGGATACACCTGATTAAATCGGATTCATTCGGATTGAAAGTTCGGATTCGTTCGGATTGACCGGATTCATTCGGATTGAAAGTTCGGATTAATTCTGACTCATTCGGATTGACGTATTGATTCGGATTAAATGTTCGGATAGATTTTGAATGGGCTTTGGTTAATTCGGATTGAAAACTTCCTTCGGATTAGATCGGAATGAAACTGTTTGGTTCGGACACAAATTCCGGAATGATTCGGATTGATTCGGAATGCATTTCTATCCGAAGCTTTCGCTAGGGAATATATCTAACATGATGTCCTGAAAAATTGTCCGCGCGCGCGTGTGTGTGTGTGTGTGGATGTGGATGTCACGATCCAGCAATTTGTTGAAAACGTGTAGAGATAAATTGATGAAATTTTGCATAGTTATTCCACTATATACCTAGTTGAATTTCTTACGAAGGTTTAACAAAATATTTAATTTTACAAGTTTTATGTACTTTTACAATTTTCGTAAAATTCATTTTTTCACTATAACTTCTGAAATATTCAAAATTTAAAGCTGATGTAAGGAAAACGTAGATTCCTTTTATCGAGACGAATCTATTGACCTATATGATTAATGCATTTCATTAAAAAATAAGTATGTTATGGTTAATTGTATTTTCAAAGTTTAATTTTTCGACTATAACTTTTCAAATAATCAAAATTTTGACTTGACGTAAGGAAAATAAATGTTCCTTGCTTCGAGTCGAATCGATTGGTCTATAATATTATTTCATTTCATTGAAAAATAAAAAAGTTATGGTTCTATTTAATTTTAAAAAATTAGTTTTTCAACTATAACTTTTCTAATATTCAAAATTCGAAGCTGACGTAAGGAAAATAAAGGTTCCTTGCGTCGAGACGAATCGATTAACCTATAAGATTAATGCATTTCATTGAAAAATAAGAAAGTTGTGCTTTATTGTAATTTTCGAAAATGAATTTTTTGAATATAACTTCCCAAATAATCAAAATTTAATGCTGATGTAAAGAATACTTAATGCTTCCTCTATGAGAAAGCAAATCATATTTGCTTACAGGAAGCAAAGTGATCATTGAATGACCACAAAAGTTGATACAACTTCACAGCTAGTTTTTATTTTTAGTCGAATACGCAAAGCAAAAAGAGACTTATATGTTTATAAAGTTTTACAACTTTTTTTTGATCCATCGTAACTTTGGACTGGATTATCGTATCGGCATGTTTTTTTTTCTTAATTTATGTAGTTATTGCTAGATTAACATAGGCATACTAAAATTTTCATGTGCTAAATATAGAAAAAAATATCCATGAAAACCACAAAAACCATTAATTTTTTTTTGATTCATCAAAACTTTTGACAGGATTAACGTATTGCTAGATGTTTTTTTATTAACATATGCATATTAAGGCCATGTAAGACTTACCCGATCCCTACCTTACCGACATTCTTTTCTCTGCAACCTTACTTGTACATTTATTGAAATATTAAATTGAAAATTTCTAAAATTAAAGAAAATATGCTAAGGTACGTTTATCTGGTCTTCAATTTTTGTAAAAATAAAAAAATAAAATTTTTATAAATGTCAATATTTAGGACCAAATAAACGTACTTTAATGCTTTAGTTTCAATTTTAGAAATTTTCAATTTGATATCTCAATAAATGTACAAGTAAGGTTGCAGAGAAAAAAATGTCGGTAAGGTAGGGATCGGGTAAGTCTTACATGGCCTTAAGATTTTCATTTGCGAAATACACTTGAGGATAACAATGAAAATATTAAATTTAAGCTTGATTTTTTTACTCCTATTTGATATTTCAGTTATTTTTTGCATTAAAAATGTTAGAATTGATGAAAAAGCTGTAAAAATAAATTTTGTACTTCAAATTTAGTTATGTATAAATCATATATTATCTTTTATAAGTAATTGTGATGAATTGAAAAAAAAATTAAACTTCTTATATTTTTCAATCTCTATACTTATGACAGTGTATTTTGAAGCGTTAATTACCGATATAGTCATGAAAATATCCACAAATGTAATTTTAAAATTAAAAAAAATAAAGAAAAATGTATTTTTATTCTAATACCCAAAGTAAAAAGAGACTTACATGTTTGTAAGTTTTTTTAATTTAACTTATTTTTTAAAATGAAAATACAATCAAATACAATCAATTAAATGAAAATATAATCTAATAACATTTTAAATGAAAAAATAATTTAATAAAATTAAATTAATAAAATAAAAGCATAAATAAATATTTCAATAAAAATTTAAAAAATTAAAAAATTAAAGAAAGTCGAATTCGCTATAACCAAAAAATAAAAAATAAAAATTAATTATTAATTATAGAATATAATAATTATACATTAATTTAATGTTTAAGTATTAAATTAATGAGAAAAAGTATTAATTATTTGAGAAAAAATTTTTAATTAACGTATTCGACAGCTGTCGAAGTATCAATCAAAGTTAATCTATTAAACTATTAAAGGGAACTATTGTATTGTTAAAATATTATAAAGGTAAGTAAAGTAAAGGAAAGTAAATGAAAAAGAAAATGGTTAAGGTAATAGAAATCATAATTATTATATTCTATAATTAATAATTAATTCTTATTATTTATTTTTTAGTTATAGCGTATTCGACTATTTTAAAAAACTTTTTTTTGAATACTTGAATAACTTGAAGTTCCTATCCCTGTTTAGAAGAAATGATACGATTTTCTGGTTATGATTTTTATACTGATTTAATTTCTGATCGATAGTTTTTGAAGCAATTACTTAATGATTGAAAGTATAATTATTCGAATCACGCGAATATTTCAGTGAAAAGCGATTCCATCAAGTTCAAAATGCATAAATGAAACTGTCTGCAACATTTAAAATTTCCTGAAAGTTGATGATCGATCTCCCCTCATCGATCTTGAAATATGACATTTATAAATGAAAATCATGTTCTACAAATGTAGATTACAAGGTGGATATTCTGTATGTAGTTCAAAAAAAAACTTAGGGTGTTTCTATAGTTACGATGCTGACTCAGAGAATTCATTACGAACCTCATTATGACTTCCAGATTTACCAAAAAAAGTCGTTTAGTTTGGATTTCTAGTTTAGATTCGTTTAGCATTTTTTATAGACATTTTTCGCAAATACAAATTTTTCTTTTTTATAACTTTCTCTGTCTGCAAAAGTGGAATGCATCCTTGCAAGAATAACCACGTACATACTTAAGTGATTCTTGAGTTCATGACTCTGTTTACGTGCGAAAAGTTCTTGGAAGAACTCTCAACCCTGCAAGCTATCATTTTCTTGAACCTAGACCCTAGAATCTAAGAATGAAAATGAGGCTATTCTAGAAACTAGAAGTTTTAAAAGCATTTTCTAGTTCTAGGCCTATAACCTTCTTACCAATTATTAAGTGAAAATTTAAAAATTAAATCCGAACTATAACTGTCTTTACTTTGACATCTTTATATATACAACTAGGTGTAAACGTTTCATTGACCCCACTTATTATCAATGAACCTACTGTATTGAGTCTATGAATTTGTGCACAAATTCATAAATAAAATTCATAAAAATTCAAAAATAAAATTTAAAAATAAATAAAAATAAATAAAATAAATAAATAAAATTTCATTATAAAATTATATTATTATAATTATAATTAATTATAATTATTATAATAATATTATTATTATAATAATTAATATTATTATATATTATTTGTAGTGATGACAAAATCCAGTTTCCTAAAAAAGGTTTTTTTCAACATATTTTAAGGTCAATATATCTAACATATCCTAAAAAATTGTCCGGATGTGTGTGTGTGTGTGTGTGTTGAATTTTTTACAAAGGTTTAACAAAATATTTAACTCTACAAGTTTTATGTACTTTTATAATTTTCGTAAAATTCATTTTTTCATTATAACTTCTGAAATATTCAAAATTTAAAGCTGATGTAAGGAAAACGTAGATTCCTTTTATCGAGACGAATCGATTGACCTATATAACTAATGCATTTCATTAAAAAATAAGGATGTTATGGTTAATTGTATTTTCAAAAATTAATTTTCAACTATAACTTTTCAAATAACCAAAATTTTAAGTTGACGTAAGGAAAATAAATATTCTTTATGTCAAGACGGATCGATTGGTCTATAATATTATTTCATTTCATTGAAAAATGACAAAGTTATGGTTCTATTTAATTTTAAAAAATTAGTTTTTCAACTGTAACTTCTCAAATATTTAAAATTCAAAGCTGAGGTAAGGAAAATAAAGGTTCCTTACGTCGAGATGAATCGATTGACCTATAAGATTAATGCATTTCATTGAAAAATAAGGATGTTATGGTTAATTGTATTTTCAAAAATTAATTTTTAACTATAACTTTTCAAATAATCAAAATTTTGACTTGACTTTTGAAAATAAATGTTCCTTGCATCGAGACGAATCGATTAGTCTATAATATTATTTCTTTTCATTGAAAAATAACAAAATTATTGATCTATTTAATTTTGAAAAATTTGTTTTTCAACTATAACTTCTCTAATATTCAAAATTCGAAGCTGACGTACGGAAAATAAAGGTTCCTTACGTCGAGATGAATCGATTGACCTATAAGATTAATGCATTTCATTGAAAAATAAGGATGTTATGATTAATTGTATTTTAAAAAATTAATTTTTCGACTATAACTTTTCAAATAATCAAAATTTTGAGTTGACATAAGGAAAATAAATGTTCCTTGCATCGAGACGAATCGATTGGTCGATAATATTATTTCATTTCATTGAAAAATAACAAAGTTATGGTTCTATTTAATTTTAAAAAATTAGTTCTTCAACTATAACTTCTCAAATATTTAAAATTCAAAGCTGACGTAAGGAAAATAAAGATTCCTTGCGTCGAGACGAATCGATTGACCTATAAAATTAATGCATTTCATTGAAAAATAAGAAATTTGTGCTTTATTGTAATTTTCGAAAATGAATTTTTTGAATATAACTACTCAAATAATCAAAATTTAATGATAATGTAAAGAATACTTAATGCTTCCTCTATGAGGAAGCAAATCATATTTGCTTACAGGAAGCAAAGTGCTCATTGAGTGAGCACAAAAGTTGATACAACTTCACAGCTAGATATATATTATTATAATAATTAATTATTATTATTATAATTTAATTAATAAAATAAATAAAATTTCAAAATAAATTCATAAAATAAAATATCTCATATACGGTTGCAAACGGATGTTCTTTATGTATCTTCAGGAATGTAAAATATTGTTTTCTCCATATAAAATTTAGTACTTTCACTTGCAGTGAAAAAGAAAGATAACAAAGCAGCGCGTTCTATATTTTCTACATAATTATCCACCCAATGCATTGAGATACTTTCAAGGAATTATTTTGAACCTTTTCGGAATATTTTAACAAATTGGAAAGCGCCGTTAGCTTCGTTTGGAAGCGTTTAGTGTTAACCAATGTCCCTTTAAGGGAACGCAATGGAACAAGTCTGTTTGACCTTCGAGATGCATTCCGTGTCAAGGATGCTGAAATAGAAAGAGCTCTGATGTTTCCGAGATCCCACTGCGTTGAGACAAAGTTTTTTAAGTCACAGAGGAATCATTATTCTGAGATCATAGTTCGCGGAAATCAATTTCTCCGATTGAGTTTGTTTATTGATCATACAGTCAACTATTCAGTGTAAAAAAAAAAAGAAATCCACCCATGAGTTAAAACAGGGTGGCTTTTAAACAGACTTTTACCTGACTTTCAGACAAATTTCCCTGACAGACAATTATTAAAAATGCGTATAAATTTTCAATAATAATACTATTGAAATTTTTTTAAAAATTTCGTATAATATCACTTTAAATCTTTTGAAATTTAAATTCACTTCACAACATTTAGGATTCGTAAAAATCTCTCGAATTTAGAACAACTTTTGAAAAGATCTCTTAAAAATCATTGAAATTTCTTGAAATTTCTAGAAACATCTTTAAAATTCCTAAATATCTCTTAAAATTTCCTGTAATCCTTCAAAATTCCATAAAAAATTTTCAAAATCTTATGAAATATTTTTAAATTCCACGAGGAATTCTAAAATCTCTTAAAATGCATCAAAATTTCTTTAAATTATTGGAAACCTATTGAAATCCCTCAAAATTCTCTGAAATTTTTTGAAATTCATAGAAAAATTTTTTAATTCCTTGAAATTTTTTAAATCCTATAGTATGTCATAAATTTTTTAAAATCTATTAAAATTCCATGAAATCCTTTATAATTTCGTAAAAATCTCTTACGAATCATAATAACATCTTATGAAACCCTTTAAAATTCAATAAGGAACTTTGAAATTCTCTAAAATATACATGAAAATCTCTAAATAAAAATTCTTAGAAACAAGAACCTCACAAAATCCTTCAAAAATCAAAAATAATTTTTGAAATTTTTTTGAAGAATATTCAAATTCTTTAAAATCATTTTAAAAATGTCAAAATTTCTTTAAATTATTGGAAACCTATTGAAATCCCTTAAAATTCCACCACAATATTTAAAATTCCATGAAATCGTTTACTATTATTTAAAAAAATTTTTTACAAATCATAAAAATCTTGTGAAATTCTTTAACATTCCCTAAAGTGCATTAAAATTTCTAAAAAAAAAAACTCTGGAAATAAAAAACCTCACAAAATCTTTTAAAAATCAAAAATGGCTTGCAATTTTTTTTAATTCTATGAGGACTATTAAAATTCCTTAAAATCATTTTTAAAATGTTAGAACTACTTAGAATTTTTATAAGCTTCTTAAAATTCTTTAGAATTTCACCAAAAACTTTAAAACTCCTTAAAATGCATACAGATTTCTTAAAATTTTAGAAAGCCTCTTGAAATTCCTTAAACTTCTACAAAATCTTTTATAAATCATAAAAATTTTGTGAAATCCTTGAAAATTCCATGAGGAAAATTTAAATTTTTTAAAATAACTTGAAAATAATTTAAATTTCTTAAAATTCTTACATGCCTTTTAAAATCCTTTTAAATTCCACGAGAATATTTATAATTCCTCAAAATCTCTTAAAATTCTTACAAGTTTCTTAAATTCCTTATTTATAATTCTACGAAAAACTTTTAAATCCCTCAAAATGCGTAAAAAACCTTTATAATATTTGAAAACTTTTCAAAATTCCCTAAAATTCAACAAAATCTGTATAAAATCATAAAAATCTCGTGAAATCCTTGAAAATCTCTTGTAATCACTTAAAATTCCTAAAAACCTCTTAAAATCCCTTAAAATTATTGAAAATATCTTCAAATCATTAGAAACCTAGAAAATCTCAGAGAATACCTGGAAATTATTAATAATCCTTCGAAATCTTTGGATAGTTTCTAAAATTTGTTAAATAAACTATAAAAGTTATATATGTAATACGACAAAAATAACTGGTAATTAACGTAAATGTCAGTTTCTATTTTCTCTGACAACTACTCGCATTTCCCTGACATTTCCCTGACTTCCCTGACATGTGACCATCCTGGTTAAAATAGAATTGAACTTCAACTTGCGAAGCGAAAGAAATTATATTCTCAATTTTTATATGTCTTAAGGATTTTCAACTAATTAAATATTATTAATATTGAATGAAAATTGAGGAAGAATTTAAAGTTCCATACGTCGATTTTCTTGAGGGTTGTAGAATGTGAAGAACCTGTTTAAGTAAAATCAAACAGGTTGATCTAGTGGCTCAGTTTTCAGTGAGTGACTACAAAAACGATTCTTCCAGTCGACCTGTCACGAGAATAAACGAGAATTTTATTAGTTTGACACGCTTAATGGACCTACAATATATTTTACTGGGAGCTCATAATCCAACTCCACTTTAGAATTCTTCTCCTTCCATTAGTTCCATTTTTAAAGACATTCTATAAATCCATAATTAATTGTTTTGCATTTCTCCTCCAGCAAACTTAATATAACGCAATTCTCAAATTTATGCCGTAGCTAAATTAGAAAATGACCTTAAAAACCAGATCTTTTTAATGGGATCATTCAAACTGCTGAAATTAGGACGATTCAGTTTAAGAATCGAGAACTTGGAATTTATTCTTCAAAAAAAGCTAAATTCATAAATATTTAGACTTCAAAATAACAAATAATCGAACAGTAGGAACAATTTCCGGATTCGTCCCTTTAAAAAATTTGTTTACATCTTTAAAGAAGTTCAAAGAAAATATTTTTTTATTCATCAATTTCTCATTTAAGTATTTGCAAAATATATTTTTAGGCCTTTATATCGTTTGCTTTTAAAGATCTGAGATGATGCAGAACGAAATGGTCCATCACTAGAGATTATTAATAACTCGAGCAGAATTTCTTTTTCAGTATACAAGATCCTTTGAGGCATTATGAATAACAGTCTCGTGCAATATATTTTTAAAATGATATTAAAATGATAAAAGAACTCGTTAATACATCAACGACAGAAAAAAGTAGAAATTCATTTCTCTATTTACAATTATTTCGAAAATTAAATACAAGAAAACGTTATAAAAAGATTTTAAGAATATCAAATCATTTCAAATTAAACTTAAATTTACAGATCGAAATTAACTAGCTAGTTATCAAAAATTTAACAAATAAATAAAATAAATTCAAAAAAATTGTTATTTTTACTGACAAACCAAATTTTAATTCATAAACTTTGTCTTAAACTTATTTATGCTTGAATAAACAGTAACGTAAACAAAGATCCAGTCTCGGAACTTTAAAATAAATTTCAAATTATCCCAACGTTCGAATCTAAGATCGTAACAGAAAATCTGTGATTTGTGTTCCAACCAAGTGGACAAGTAAGCAAAAAAGTGACATTGAATTACCGAACCATAAACGCTATCAAAAATAGTGGCAATTTAGGAATAAAAACTTGAATTCCCAACTTGCGAAATTACAAATTTAACTCAAAATTTTCTGCTCCAATATTCGAATTTCAAACTGTATGTAATTCTCGAAGAAAATTAAAGCCCTGGTAGTTCGGAAGCCTCAAAATTAAATCCCAAATTAAAGGGACAAACAGCTGACAAGACTCAAGATGAGAAGAGAACTGTCATCTCAATTTTCCAAACCTTAAAAATACAAGAGAACCTCAAAAATAAGAAAATCTTCCTAAACCACGAAAATGTGTAATATCAAAAATAACCATAAATTTTAAAATATTTATTCGTTTTAAAAATAGAGCAAAGAGAGGAAAGGTAATAAAAAAAGTAAAAGGCTGATTTTGACAGACGATGTGGTGCCGTCCTCGTGTGATTTGGAAACAGTAGAGGCGCGAAACAATCCGGAAGTAAATGTAAAATCGGGGGAGTGACTTACCAGGAAAGTCAAAAGTCTAATTGAAATTCTCTTTACTAGACGACAGCTGATTGTTGCATTCCAGGGAATTCACTTTGTTCACTTGGAATTATTCGGACGCAATGTGAGAAAAGAAGAGAAATAGCTGCCATACCGCCTGGCGGCACGACGAGAACTGACGCCACCTAACAGTTGATAGAAGAACTAATCGTGTACAGCATGTGTACAGCCAACGACAAAAAAGTATCGTTTAGGTAAGAGCAAAGATATCTTTGGTAAGAGTCACGCGAATTTCACCGGCAAAAATTTTCTTGTCAAAAGACCTCGCGTGCCGACCTCACAAGATCGTTAAACTTTCAGACTTTTTTGCTCTTCCGGAAAATGACAAACATTCAGGAATATATACGAGAAAGAATTGGTAGTAATGGCTACTAATTTTGCATTTCTTATGGGACTGTATTTCTCATGTAGACAGTGTTAGGTCAATAATACAAGAAGCCGGTGAAAAGTTGAAAAAATAATTGAACAGGTGTTACGAAAATACGAATGATAATGTGGTGAGGCATTGTTTTGCATTCTATTTTTAAAATAGAAGTATCAATATACAATCAAGCTTTTTTCTGTGTTAAAATTTTTTTAAATTTGCTTAAAATTTATACCAGCATATATATATATATATATATATATATATATATATATCTAAAGCAGGGTGGCCACAAGATTCAATTTTTTCATTTCCCTGACATTTTCCTGACTTTCAGACAAATTTCCCTAACAGAAAAATATTTAAAATGCGAAGAAATTTTCAGTAAAAATACTATTGAAATTTTTCAAAAATTTCTTATAATATCACTTTAAGGGTGTTGAAACCAAGTTCTAATCTAGAAATTCTATTTCTTTATTTTACTCAATAAATATTAAATTTGGAATTTTTTCCCTCTGTAGAATTGATCAATTTTTAATTAGAATTATGCGTACAGAGCGAGAAAATATATAATTTAAATATTTTTTAAGTAAAATGAAAATATTCAATTTTGAAGTTTGATTTTGAATTCTTCGTTTTATGTAAAAAGTATCGAGACTAAATAATTTTTCGCTCTGTACGCAGTCTTATATTTTAAAAAAAATTAGCGCTACAGAGCGAAAAAATATTTATCTATAATTTTCGTTGAGTAAAATGGAAAATGGAATTTTGAGCTTAACACTTGGGTCCAATGCCCTTAAATATTTTTAAATCACTTCAATATACTTAAAATTCGTAAAAATCTCTAAAATTCAAGACAAACTTGGAAGCCTCTTAAAATTCATTGCAATTTCTTGAAATTCATAGAAACCTCTTAAAATTCGACGAAATTTCTTCAAATTTGTTAATATTTCATGAAAACCCTCAAATCTTCACTAATTGTTTCAAAATTTCTCAAAATCGTTTCAAATCCTTCAAATTCTTCAGAAAACTTTACAATATTTTAAATTTCCTACAATCCTTTAAAATTCCACAAAATCTTTTAAAAATCTTTTGAAATATTTCAAAATTGCACGAGGAACTTTAATATCTCTTAGAATGCATCAAATTCTCTTAAAATTATTGGAAACTTATTGAAATCCTTTAAAAAATTCGCTAAAATCTTTTTGAATTCCTAGAAATATCTTTAAATCCCTTAAATTTCACTATAATATTTAAAATCCTATAAAATGTCCCAAATTTTTTAAAATCTATTAAAACTCCATGAAATCCTTAACAATTTCATAAACCCTTTTACGAATCATAAAAATCTCGTGAAATACTTTAAAATTCAATAAGGAACTTAGAAATTTCCTAAAATACATTAAAATCTCTAAATAAAAATTCTTGGATACAAAAACCTCCCAAAATCCTTCAAAGTTAAAAAATAATTTTTGAAATTTTTTATTAATTCCAAGAAGGAATATTTAAATTCCTTAAAACAATTTTAAAAATGTCAAAAGTTCTTAAAATTTTTACAAGCTTCTTAAATTTTTTACAATTCCACGAAAAACTTTAAAACCTTTTAAAATACGTAAAGATCTCTTAAAATTATTGAAAACATCTTGAAACTCCATAAAATTCTACAAAATCTTTTATAAATCATAAAAATCTTGTAAGATTCTTTAAAATTTCAATCAAATCTCCTAAAATCACTTTAAAAAAATGAAAATTTCTTTAAATTCTTACAAGTCTTTTAAAATCTTTTAAAATACGTAAAAATCTCCTCAAATTTTGTATTTCACAAAATCTTTTAAAAATCATAAAAATCTTATGAAATCCTTTAAAATTTTACGAGGAACAATAAAATCTCTTAAAAGTACTTTAAAAAATCAAATTACAACAACAATACATAAAGATCTCTTAAAATTCTTGTAAACATCTCGAAACTCCATAAAATTCTACAAAATCTTTTATAAATCATAAAAATCTTGTGAGATTCTTTAAAATTTCAATCAAATCTCCTAAAATCACTTTAAAAAAATGAAAATTTCTTTAAATTCTTACAAGTCTTTTAAAATCTTTTAAAATACGTAAAAATCTCCTCAAATTTTGTATTTCACAAAATCTTTTAAAAATCATAAAAATCTTATGAAATCCTTTAAAATTTTACGAGGAACAATAAAATCTCTTAAAAGTACTTTAAAAAATCAAATTACAACAACAATACATAAAGATCTCTTAAAATTCTTGTAAACATCTCGAAACTCCATAAAATTCTACAAAATCTTTTATAAATCATAAAAATCTTGTGAGATTCTTTAAA
>CAJFCO010000183.1:673793-687453 GCA_904066015.1 Synergus gifuensis
GGAGCCAAAAAATCAGAGTGGGTATTTTTGAGGATCCCAAAAATTATAGATCCTTTTGAATTTGTAAAAAGTTAAAAAAAATTATTTTCAAGCAAAATCATATATGTGTGGCATTAAGGGGGTAGTTCTTGGCATAAAGGGATGGAGCCAAAAAATCAGAGTGGGTATTTTTGAGGATCCCAAAAATTATAGATCCTTTTGAATTTGTAAAAAATTGAAAAGGATTATTTATCAGCAAAATCATGTATGTGTGGCATTAAGGGGGTGGTTTTTGGCATGAAGGGATGGAGCCAAAAAATCAGAGTGGGTATTTTTGAGGAGCTCAAAAATCATAGACCTTTTTGACTTTACAAAAAATTGAAAAATATTATTTTTCAGCAAAATCATATATGTGTGGCATTAAGGGGGTAGTTTTTGGCATGAAGGGATGGAACCAAAAAATCAGAGTCGGTTTTTTTGAGGAGGCGATAAGTCAGATACCCTTTAGTCTTTGCAAACAAATGCATAAGATTATTTTGAATTAAAGTAATATTTGCATAACAAAAGATGGGTAGTTTTTGACATCAAGGGATGAAGCCCAAAAGTTAATTTTGGGATATTCGTAGTACCCGAGTGAAACTGAATAAAATAGTGTTTTTTATTTTTAAAATTATTAAAATTTTTTTGTAAGGGGTGATTTTTGATAAGTAGGGGTTGTTTTTTTGATAACTTTTGTTTAGGGTATTCAAGAGTCAAAAAAAACTCGAAATTAGTGTGTGGTTCAATTTTTAAAAAATTACATTTCTGTACTTGGGGTTGATTTTGAAACTTAAGGGTCATTTTTGGAGTATTTATTTTTTCGTAATTTAGGAGCCCAAAAAAATCCCAAAAATACTGTGTGCTTCAATGTTTTGAAAATTAAACTCCTGTAATTCAGGTTAATTTTGTAACTTAAAGGTTGTTTTTGAAGAGTTTTTATTTTCGAAAATCAAGAGCCCAAAAAATGCCCAAAATTTTGGTGCAATTGATTTTTTTTTTATTTTGCGATTTAAGACGTTGGAGGTACTAGCTTAATGTAAGCTAGTACCTCCACAGCAAAATCGATTTTTTGAAAAGTGTAAAGGAGCCCAAAAATTTTTACTGGTGCTCAAAAAAAGCCTAAAAAAAGCCAAAAATTATGAGATAATAGAAATACATAAATTCGATTGTATAGAGGTGCTACCCTGGCGGAAGGTTCGGATTGAAATTCATTCCGAACCAATCCGAAAGCTTCCGAATCATTCCGGAATTTGTGTCCGAATCAAACAGTTTCATTCCGATCTAATCCGAAGGAATTTTTCAATCCGAATTAATCCGAAGCCCATTCAAAACCTATCCGAAGATTTAATCCGACTGAATCCGAATCAATCCGACTTAATCTGAATGAATCCGATTTAATCCGGTCTATCCGAACCAATCCGCATGAATCCGAATTTTTCGGATTCATTCGGATTGGTTCGGATACATCGGATTCATTCGGATTGAAAGTTCGGATTAATTCTGACTCGTTCGGATTGACGGATTGATTCGGATTAAATGTTCAGATAGATTTTGAATGGGCTTTGGATTAATTCGGATTGAAAACTTCCTTCGGATTAGATCGGAATGAAACTGTTTGGTTCGGACACAAATTCCGGAATGATTCGGATTGATTCGGAATGAATTTCTATCCGAAGCTTTCGCTAGGGTAGCTTAATGGATCTCTGTCTGTCTTAGCGTCTATGATCCTAATGTTCTAGAATATGGAATCTGAAAACTAGAAACGAGTGAATTGGCATTTCATTATTTGAGTGATACTGAACTTGACTCAGTTTATTTCAGGTTTCTTATCTAGTTAACTAAAGTACTCTGGTTTCTTTCGCTTTCAATTGAATGAAGTAAAAATAATGTAATTTAACGAATCCCACTGAGAGGATGGATGCAATTAGAGAATTAGGGAATAATTTTGAGGAGTGATTTGTGAAAGAGTTTTATATTTCTACTGAAGTTGGCTTGGATCATTATTTCAAGTTTCTTATCTAGTTAAGTAAAATAGTCTGGGTTGATTTGATTTGAAGTAAACAGAACATAATTCAAAGATGATAAGATGGAGGAAACTAGCAGTTTAAGGAAACATGTTTTCATCATTTCAACTTTTGAATTTAGAAAGTAAATTCTTAATTTATTTTTCACTCTTACTCTTTTGTTATTTAAATTTTTTTTTAATGTTCATTACCTCGTATTTTTTACGTCTGAGTGATTTAATTCTATTTTTGAAATTAAATCTTTTAGGAAATGGTAAAAATAGATGACAAATATCCTGGAATTTTATTGATCAGGAATAACTGAATGTCAAGGAAAATTAAAAAGTCAGGGATCTCTCAAAGAAAATAATTATCTATTATACATACTTTCTGAATAAAGCCTTTATTGTCCTAATAAAACCAAATTTTAAACAATTCTGTAATAATTCATCAAAAGTTCAATTGATGTTAAAATTTAAAATCTGTTTTTAGTATATAATTCATAAAACAGTTTGCGACAGTAAATTACTGAAAACAACTCTTATTCATTATCGTCAGTCATACGAGAAAAAAAAACTGATTGTCCTTCCAGAAGATCAGTACAGTCTAGAATGGAGTTAATTTGATTAACCTTGCAATTAACCTAAACATTCTGCAACTGCACTAGATTTTTGAAGTATATTAATTTTACCTATATATAATTTCAAAATAACTTCAAACCTACTTTTTTCATCCATTTACGCTATTCCAAGTATGTATTTAATCCATATTCTGAATTGATTTTTAATTCCAGATATATAAAGGAGAACAATAATGCAATAGTTATATTTTCTTTTAAAACTTGTTCTAATGGCTCTAAATTGATATCTAAATCAAATTATTTCATTTAATAAGTATTTTTTATTAATCGTGCAGTTGCCTAAAAATAAATTAAAAAAATTATTCCAAAAATGTTCTACTGATATTTTTAGAAATTTATGATCTATTCATGGATTCAGTTTTATGTTCTATATACATATTTCGAATTTCAGGGAAATAGTAAATTTCACAGCTTTAGTATTCACGTGTGCAAAACAACTTCAAAGTGAAATCGATAACTTCTAAAACTAAAATGTTTACTATCATTTTCAAGATAGTTTCCGGATGCACTTACACTTTTAGAATAATTTCCTGTTTAAACTAATGATAATGCTCAATTTCTAAATTTGCATATTTAAAATTAAAAACTTTAAATTCTGAAGTTAGTTTTGGAATATTTTCAAATTTTTATAAGTTAACTTTTTATTAATAATTTCAGATCCTCTCATTTCAAAAACTTAAAATAGAAAACTTGTTTTAAAAGCAAGACGAAAATTTATTAATCTTGTAGAATCGATTCAGACACAATTTATTAATTTCTGAAAGTTAATATTCAAATAGAATTACACATATTACAGAAAGAAGGTCAATTAGATCACTTATATAATTAAATCGCTCAAGGATTCGTAAATTGCAACGAGTTTATCTAGTTCAATTTTTTCTACATTATATATAGTACTTAAAGCATGAATGTGCAGAATATTTATTTGAGAATATTTACATTGAAGTAACTGCAGTTTGATTACATTTTACATTATTACGTACATAAATATTATGAAAATTATTTTATGCTTCCTCTCAACAAAATTGAAATTAAATGTAGATATATAAAATTTCTGTTTTTTTTTCTTACTCTTATTTTTATAAAAGATACATACTAAATCATTTTTACATTCTCATTAGAGAGAATGTATTAGATTTGTGCAAAATTTGACCCCCCCAGTTTTTGTTAAATGTCCACGTTTTGGGACTCCCTGAACCCTTAAGACTCCTTAAGGCCATGTAAGACTTACCCGTTCCCTAACTTACCGACATTTTTTTCTCTGCAACGCTACATCTACATTTATTGAGATATCAAATTGAAAATTTCTAAAATTAAAGAAAATATGCTAAGGTATGTTTATCTGGTCTTAAATTTTTGTAAAAATAAAAAAAATTTGTTTGAAAAATTTTTTTTTTATAAATGTCAATATTTAGGACCAGATAAACGTTCCTTAATGCTTTAGCTTCAATTTTACAAATTTTCAATTTGATATCTCAATAAATGTAGACGTAGCGTTGCAGAGAAAAAAATCTCGGTAAGGTAGGGATCGGGTATTTAATTAAATTAAGTAAATTAGTTTTCTTTTGCTGTAATTTAATGTAATTTAAATTTAATTAAATTAAATTTAAAGCAATTTAAAAAAGACATATAGTTACAAGCGTTCAGAAGCGGGCAGATTTTTTATTAATCAAAAAATTCAAATAATTATTTTCATCAGTATTCAAAAGAATTTCTTCATTTCTGTTGAAATCCCAACTTATAAAATTCGGTAGACATTTCGGAATCAATAAGAGGCGTGTTTACATATTGAATGATTGCATAATTTGACCCGGAATGTATTTACAGTTTCACACCTGTAAAAAGGAGAAAATGATGCTATGTAGTTATTATATTCGCTGCCACAATTGTTTAAACTTGAGGAATTTGAGAATACTTAATACTTAGATTTATGATCGAGGTTTTAATGCTTATTAAATTACTTTAAAGAGACTGCTAAGTGTCTGATTGCTTTTCTTTACATGACCCTTGGATAAAAAAGATATTTATAATTAAGCCTTAAACCGTGTGAAAGCACTAGGGAAATTATAATTAGTTCCATTCTATAGCGTTTCCTACTTTTTTTTGTTTCGAGAAAGATCGACTGCTTTTTTTTAAGTGGAATTCATTAATGATTCTGCTTTCAATTTTCTGGTCATAAAATTTAAATAATTAAATTGTAAAAGAAGCTCTTCTAAAAGAGAACACTTTTTATTTTTACTTAATTAGTATTGTACTAAAATTAAAATTTCATTAAAATATTCAGATTTATTAAATTTAACTTTACTGAGAACAGAGAGACTGAGAATATTTTCTTATCTTCGTTTTAAGGGAAAAACTCTTAATAATATTGTTGGGTCTTTTAGTAAATTAAAATTAAATTAAAAGTTTTGAATTAAAACTTGGATAAACTTGTTTTAGTATACTTTAGAAGAGGTCAATTTATATGAAAAGTAGCCGAAATGTAAAGTTGTCGTTGCGTCACCTTTACTTCCGTATATTGCTCACAAATCTCTAATACTTTAATTTTGTTTCGAAATTAGAAAACATTTCAATCAATCCCTTAAAGAAAATGTTCTCTGTTTAAAAATTAATATTTGTTAGTAATATATATATTTTTTCTTGTAGGAGGAGATGGCACATATCACCTCAAAGTATTGGTTCCGGGGGTGGCTGCTGGAGCCATCATTGGAAAAGGAGGCGAAACTATTGCTCAACTACAAAAAGATACGGGGGCTAGAGTCAAGATGTCGAAATCCCACGACTTTTATCCCGGTAATGCTTTTTTTTTCCCTTCTCTTTTCCATACACTGCCATAATATTATTTTCATCGTATTGCATTAGAGCAATTAAAGATAATGGCTCTCTCGTTAGAAGTACAATCCATAATCTAAATTACTTTTATTCAAAATCTACTAAACTTGTTGCATAATAATTAATAATGATAATTCTTAGTCTAATATGCATTTAAAAATTCTAGGAACCACGGAAAGAGTCTGTTTAATTACTGGCAGCGTTGAGGCTATAATGTCTGTCATGGATTTTATTATGGAAAAGATTCGTGAGAAACCGGACCTTACGACAAAAACGACAGTTGACTTCGACTCTGGAAAAGCCACGGCAGAAAGAGACAAACAGGTAATTTATAAAGAGAGTTAGAAAATTATTAGGAAGGAGGCTTGGCAATTTCATGGGTAATTCAAGTTTTTTTAAACTCATTTTTTCTTTTAGAATATCATTTTGAAAATCACTTGGCTCTATTTCGTATAAAAAATTCCAAATTACTAATTAAAAGATTTCGACTAAACTGGAAAGTTGGCTAATTTTTAATAATACAAATTTGGAAAGTCTGCAAATATAAGCGTTTAAATTTCGAAAGTCGCCAGTCTTTAAATCTTTCAAATTAAAAATTTTTTCATATAGTTTTGATCTTAACGAGAAAGTGACATCAGCTTGTCATCAGGCAAAATAGGAAATAAGCAATTAATGGACCATCTTTTTGTTGTATATTTTTCATATGTAAATTTATAACTGGTCATTTATTGTGAGTTATCGCTTTTTACTGGAAGTTATGTAAAAGGAAAAGCCGGTACTATAAGTGAATTCAATATGCCAGTTCTAAAGTGTGAAATCTGCATGCGTTCAAGGCAGTCTGAAAATGTCAGTTTTTTTTGAACGTATTTTCTCTCGAGATTGTTTCTCGAGATTCTCTCTTTGCCTTTGTGCTTTAAATTTCCACCTCATTTTTGTTTCATTTTTAAAAAGCAATGTTTATATTAATATTCAAAGTCTCTTTTGGAGTTCGGAGTTAGACGTTTTTAGTCATCACATTTTAGCTCTAAAAATTGAAAGTTGTTTCTATTGTTTCTATCTTTAAAATATGAGCAATAAATGCAGGGTTGAGGGAGAATTGAGAAATCTGAATGTCTCAATGTGTAATATGCGACAATCACGCGCGAATCATGAGCATGGCAATTGAAGGGAAATTAAATGCGTCCAGTGGGAGCAGTGAAGTCAGAGTATGAGACTTTTGCTTGTTAGCAATGACCCAGTTAGAAAACGCTTGTATGGTTAATAATCAGAAGTATGCACAATTTCAACGACATTGCACTGACCTTCGAACTCTCTTAACAAAACGGAAAAGACATTTTAGATGATCCAAAAAACGAGAAACTATCCTTTAAAATCCTTCAGATTTTATTTCGTATTTTATTTTTCATCTGGTATCTCTTTTTCAAAGTTCTAAACACTAATCATCCTCAATTCTTTATCCATTAAGCATCAGCGATTTGTAACATCCTTCGACTTCTATTTTATTGCAGTTGTGAAAACACAATTTGAATACCCGTCATCCGAGAAATTTAAGCATAATCAATAACAATTTGCATTGAAATTCTAGCTAGTATTGCTAATTCATAACACCTTTGAAATTATCTTAAACTATGACATCATTGTTTGAAATATCTTTTCAATTTCAAAGTATTCCAGTTATTTAGTTAAACTTTTAACTAATATATTCTTTTTTTGTGTTTCAGGTAAAAATTTTAGTGCCCAACAGTACGGCAGGGATGATAATAGGAAAGGCAGGAAATTATATTAAACAGATTAAGGAAGAATCGGGTTCGTACGTTCAGATAAGTCAAAAGGCAAAAGATTTGTCCCTGCAAGAACGATGCATCACCGTTATTGGTGAAAAGGAAAATAACCGCAACGCTTTGCTGATGATCTTGGCAAAAGTAGCCGACGATCCACAGAGTGGAACTTGTCTTAATGTTAGTTACGCAGATGTCAGTGGTCCTGTAGCCAATTACAATCCAACTGGAAGTCCTTATGCTCAAGCCCCCACGAGCACTCCAACGTATACTTCCACAGCTGGTATAAACACAGGTTTGTTTTGAATGTTATATTTATATTTATTTATAAGACACCTTTCCTGGCTACAAACTTATACATTTTTTTCACAATAGGTTACCTCTTTGCTGCTTAAAAATTCAAATTAACCATTCTGGCTTTGAATTTGCAAATTAAGGGGTCTACCATAATTAGACGTGCTAAAAATGGCTATTTCCATCATTTTTTTTTTATTTATAGGTTTATACATTAAACATTGATATATAAGTTATTACACTTAATAAATACACTCTCGAAGTACACGAAAAAAATTTTCTTTTATTGATTTTAATTATTTTTTATATATAAAAATGGTAATTGAAAAAAGTTCCAAAAAGAAAGATGGTCTCAAAAAATAAAGTCGGAACGGTTTTTGTTTTTTGACAAAAAAATCTAGTTAAAATCAAAATTTGAAAAAATCCTTGATATGCGCTATAGCTCTAGTCGTAAAGAAAATGTGGTAAAAATTTGATAAGGATTGGTTCAGTAGTTTCGGAGATTTTATTCACAAGCCATCGAAAAACGTTGTTTATTCAGTGCTGTGGCGTTTCGCTATACGTACGCGTTTTCGCGCAGATAGCAAAATAAAGGTCACACAAAAGTACCGTTACACTGCTCCGATCTTTACAAAATTTTAGTATGATAATTCTGGATATGTATACTTTCGAAAAATGTAATAAAAAAAATCGTTTTTTTGAAAATTCTAATTAGGGTAGACCCCTTAAATAATAATTAACGTTTTAAATTTGAAATCAAACTATAAATTATTATTCCTATTTCAAGAAAGACATGGATTTCGGATAACTTCATTTGTCACCTTACAGCTAACTTCATACAATGTCCACGTGTATTATATAATCAAGCCTAATTAATTTTTGACTTGTATTCTTTATGTTTAAAACTTAATGGAATAGCTATTTTTGTATTCTATTTCTGCTTAGAGATTATGCTGGACATAAAAGCACTAACTAAGTAAGGAAATTAATATTCTTTTTACTTAAAAGAAATCTTTACAGATTTAATTTTTAGACGAGGAGACATTTTTTGCTAGTTTCTTTAAATAACTATTAATAACTTTTCGGCCAGAATTTGTACTACATACCTTGATGTGCTACAGAAATAGAATTTATAAATGACTTGACATTTTTACTCTTTTTTTAAATCTTAGAAAGAGATTACTTATCCAAATTAATTTTAGACACAATATTTTAAACTCGAAACAGGTATAGTTGCAAAACTGTAGTATAGAAACAAAAGTTTTGTTCCTTGCGAATTTATTTATAACGAAACGAAATTCCTTTCCTTTCTTGTTTTCATTTTAAAAACTAAGCAGAAATCATAATCTCTATTTCAATTTTGCTTTCAAATATTAATTAAAACTCAAGTAACATAACATTTTTCTTCGTTTTAATTTAATTTTAGCACTTATTCATTTCCAAATTTAAGAACTTGAATTAATATCCTTTTTGTGTAATTATTATTCTTTAATGAAATTTTTTCTACTCTGAAAAGTCTCCAATTTTTCTGTAATAATTGAAACAAACGAGAAGTAAATCTTTACCGATTTGATTTCAGTGAGCCTCCTGAACGGTGCTGGTCTAAGTCTGAATTTGAACCTAGGCGCAGCCATAACGACAGGAAACGCGCCAGTGACGACGCAGCTGTTGGAGCACATAAAGCTGAACTTGCGAACGACCGGCTTTACCGAGCCGGCCGTGACCGAGATCTTAACCGCAATAGCAACTCTCGCCAAGTACAATATCCTCGGGATGGGCATCGGAATGCCATCCGGAATCAACTACCTCGGAACCCCAATGGACAGTACGACGACTGCCAACGGATCCAACAACAACGGTGGAGTCTTTGGACCGATAGGAACGGTTCCAGCTCTTGGCTCCACCTCACCCACTCCTCGCAACACCCTCGACAGATTTGAGCCCTTCGATCCCTTCCGGCAGAACAACACAGCCAGTGCCATCCACCTGAACAACAATTCGTTCGGCCTAGGCACAAACCAGTTATCACTCGTAAGTAAGAGTCCTACTCAGGTAGACGCCAACAACAAGGAGACCAAGAAAGTAGATATAGAAATTGCAGAGGTTATAGTGGGAGCTATTCTGGGACCCGGTGGTCGTGCCCTAATTGAGATTCAGCACCTAAGTGGCGCCAACATTCAAATCTCTAAGAAGGGCATGTTTGCGCCTGGTACCAGGAACCGCATAGTGACTATCACGGGTTTTCCCAATGCGATCGGCACTGCTCAATACCTCATCGAGCAGAGGATCAGCGAAGAGGAGGCGAAGCGAGCGCGTCACAATGCCATCGCCGGCATGATTCATTGATTCGATACCGAGCACCACTCTCGCTCATCTTCGTTATCCATCCCCTTCTTTCACCTCTTCGTACCATCTTTACCTGCTACTTCTTCTTCTTTCTAATTCTAAAATCTATCCGACAGCTTCCCTTCTTTAATCTCCACTTTTTATCTCGACACGAAAAAAAAACTGTATCCGACCTAATGTCAGTAATGTGATAATTATTCGTATCTCAGGTAAAAGCATCACTGAAATATATTGTTGATCACAACTAATTTGAAGTTGAATGTGAAGGGAGATATCACGTCAGTTACAGGTTTTTTTCGTGCACCTTTTAAACCTATTCCGTTGATTTTCTTCCTTTCCAATTTATTTCTTTGGTCAAAACCACTGATCGCTACCATCACTAATTCACCAACCTACCAATCGCCAAATTTACCAATTTACCACCCGTCGTCACCTATCGCAGCATCACTATAGCGCTTGCATCGTCGCTACATTTTACCATTCATGCATCCATCACGGCTCGTTAACATTGATCTACTTTTTAAGATTCGTGCATAAATATTATACGTTATTATATAGAGATATAACTACTACAATTGTTCTGTGATACACCGCGATACGGGGCTTGATCACACATTAATATTCACCACACACAGAGCCACGCATTAACACGTCTAGTTAGATGGTTTAGAGTACTCCAGCGGTATGCGCAGTGAAACTGTCGTACGAGTTTTAGATTAGGGATACGGTTGTCTTTCAAAGATTTTTTAA
This sequence comes from Synergus gifuensis, assembly GCA_904066015.1. Taxonomy (NCBI): domain Eukaryota; kingdom Metazoa; phylum Arthropoda; class Insecta; order Hymenoptera; family Cynipidae; genus Synergus; species Synergus gifuensis. Next base: position 684,455 of record CAJFCO010000183.1, read on the forward strand.
ATTTTCATACGGCTCCACCAGATGTGACAATTTTCCCTAATGGTCCTTCTAGGCGAAAATTCTCGTCTGCTTGAGCTGTATATAGGTTTATCATTTCTTTGCTTTATCTTACCATCAAAGTTTGGTTCACTGATTTTTTTTAAGATCCAGGTGATCTAGTACCTGAAAAATGGAAAAGGTGATACTAATTGAAGGTTTTAAAGAGGTGCACGGTGCGTCTGAACCAACTTTAATTGAAAGGTCTTTTGCATATGAGATTTTCCTATTGGTTATATAGGCCAGTTTTCAGAAATTTTTTTTTATAAAATGTGATAATTTGCATTTAAATTTTAAGAATAATATAAATCATATATTTTGGAATTCGAGGGGATCTATAAAGGATACTTATTCTTAAGTAATAATAATATTTAATAATATTTCGTTAATATTTTGGATCAAATAATATTTCGTTAAATACACATTACTTACGAAAATCGAATTTATCAAAAATCTGCAGTTTTGAAGTTCGTCTAAAAATTTTCAAAAGAATTTTGTTTTAGATATTGTTGCTTTACAATAAAACTTCTTGAGTTACAAAATAAACTATATACATACATATTTATTATTATGTATGTATATAGTTTATAATAGTAATTTATTATAATTAAAGTATATTAATAATAATTTTTCCTGCTTTCTTAAAAATAAAATAAAAAACAACTTTTTTCAAAATTCGTCCCCGCGTTTTTTTAGTTTTTGGTCTTACAATTTGGTGGGATGTCAGACAACTATAATCAATAGGAAAATCTTATGTGCAACGACCTTTCAATTAAAGTTGGTTCAGACGCACCGTGGGTGTTCTTGTTTTAATAATTTTATGAAAGATAATTATTAATAATAAATTTATATTATATGTATTTCACTGTATTTAGTGATGTGCAGAAGTCTGAAACAACGAACAAGAAAAAAGTAACTTTCAGGTGAACTTTTTAGATCAAACTCGACTCGTTTCGAGATTTTTGAACATCTCTAATTATGTGAGATTTATCTCAGAAAAGAATAAATATCTGAGATAAAAAATAACCTTGAGTCTATATTTTGGTAGTTTATTTAAAATTTAGAATTGAATTATATAATTTGTCTCGGAAAAAAATCAGTATCTGAGATAAAAATTCAGTATGACTTTTACTCATTTAACTTTTTGGTCACTTCGATCTGAAGTTATTATTAGAGGCAAGAAAAGGGCATTTCGAATTTGAGAAAAAAATCAGTCATACAAATTTTAGATTTTTCAGTTTGATTTTTTTCAAGATTGTATTTTTAATCTTGAATTAGGAGAATTCCGAGGGGTTAGTCATACTCTTAAAATCTGAAAATATTTTGAAAGAAATTAAAAATTGGAGTGGTTAATCCCTTGGAGATAAATTTTTTTATTTATAAAACAACAAGCCATGGAAATATTAATTGTATCAATTAATTTTATTTAATTGAAGTAAAATCTAGACTTTTTGTCGAGGTAAAAGAATGTTAAAAGTAAGAAAAATATATGTGCAATATCTTGATTGTAACTTTTACTTTTTCTTCTATATTTCGAGAGCTTTGAAATTGAAGTGTTATCAAAAAGTCTTGATTTGCTTAAAGCTATTCAGCAATTTATAAACTCGAATTCTGAAGACTGAATTAATTCAAATATCAAACCAGTCTCAGACTTTCTTTCAACTTTTCTCAATTTCGATTAAATTCTATCAAATCAGTGAATCAAACATTGTTTTCCGCGTTGTGGGAATGAGCACTTATCTTCGTGCGATGGAAGCGAGTCGAAGAAACCTTTTTGTTTTCATTATACCTTTTTTTACTTGTTGATTATCTCTATTATCAAAGAAACGCGAAATCGTCTGGCGGAAGGAAATGTTGATATTATTATAATAATATTAATAGCCTGAAAACTTAGCAAGCAGAGCGATTACTCGACAATACCAAAGATGCGATATGCAGACAAATCGGAGAGAACTCGATTGTCAGAGTTATATTTATGAGCTGGCTGGCCCGGCTACGCGTGTGAAGCACAAGCTTTTCCCCAGTTGTCCTCTGAATTCATTTATTTTTGCTGTAACTAGAGTTTATTTAATAACTATCACTTTGTATACAATTTTACGAAGATACTAACACAATATTCAAGATGAACTTCGCTCTGCTTGCAAGTCTCGCCTTATTGTTTCGCCTTTCGAGAAGGAAACCTGATTAGCTAGAAAGATGGTTATTTTAAGCGAATTTACTTCGCAAATTGGACTTTGCTTCGATTTTTCTTCGCTCGATGGCGAATCGTCTTCGGAAAGAATCAACTTTCGTAAAGAGTCTCGAGTTTCACTGGCCGGAAAACAGGAAGGATACAATTTTCTAGTGATTAAAATTCTATTCCGAGTCGATAATTAGTCGAGGGTAGGCAATAGATAAAAATCGGTGACAGTTGAAAACGTTAAAACACTAAAAAACACTGCGTAGGCAACCACAGTCTTAGGTGGTTCGTAGCAAAAACTAAGGATTAAAAAAAAATAATAGAGGTAGCGTCAAAGTGAAAATAGAAGACGATTCGGTGATTAAGCGTGCTCGAATATAATTCGTAGCTAAAGATGAAAAGTAACTAAAGCGCTGGCTCGTTGCTCTTTAAAAGAAGGACTTGTATATTTATATATATCGAGCAACATTATAATTCACTTTAACATATATAGTATATATATATATATATATATACATATATAAATATAAAAACACAGAAAGAAAGAGTTATTTGGATGTATATATACATACATATTCGCCAAGACGTTAAATTAGATTATTATACGAAAAGAGAATTCATATTGTCTTATAATGAAGTACATAAATGAAATATATATATATTAAATATATATATATATATATTTAATATTTATATATTCTGCACTTATAGTGGTATCTGTGACTCTTTTCAATTGTCGGTTATCACAACCGAGTTCTCTCATAGAATTTATGAATAAACATAA
>CAJFCO010000183.1:687853-717514 GCA_904066015.1 Synergus gifuensis
CGGTTATCACAACCGAGTTCTCTCATAGAATTTATGAATAAACATAAAGTTTTATTAGAAGACTCGGTTGTGATAACCGACAATTAAAAAGAGTCACAGATACCACCATAAGTGCAGTATATATATAGACGTGAGATAAATATAAGAAATGAAATGATAATGATAATGATGATGATAATGATATTATAAACTGTTGACAAAAATATTTGCGTCCGCAAAGACAAAATTTTATGTTTATTCATAAATTCTATGAGAGGACTCGGTCGTGATAACCGACAATTGAAAAGAGTCACAGATACCATTATAAGTGCAGTTTAAGATAATACAGAGTAAAATATATTACAGATTTAATATAACTACAGATTGAATATAATTGAGGATAAAATATAAAAAAGTATAGTTAGATGTTAGCTAGGTTGATATCAAAATTCACGTAGATCGTCTGTAAATCGCTGTTCAGTAGAGAGATAGGGTTCACGACTAATTTGTCGTCGAACTTTTCATTTATCTTCGAAAACAAGTTCTCTCTCTTTAGAAAACTGGTCTTTTCCATCTTCCATTTTAGAGGAAATATCAAGTTCAAATTTCATGTTACAAGCTTTAACGAACTTGACCACACGACTTAGTTTTAATTCACTATCCGTCAAATTTTCTCCTTCATACAAACTATGAATAGTCTAGATCGTCTAGATTCTTCCGTCGATCATGTTTTAGTATCACAAATTATTTTGTGTTGAATTTATATACGCAAGTTTCTCTTATTAGGTTGAATTTTCAGACGTCTAGTCTGAGGAAGTTTTTTTATTTTTTTATTTTTTTATTTTTTTATATTTATTAGATTAAGAATATCAAAATAAAAGAATTCCAAAAGATATTTTCTATTTTTAATTATATTATTTACTAGCAGAGATTTACCCGGAATTGCCTGGGATTTTAAGAGATTTTAAGTGACAAACGAATTCCAAGATATTTTAAGAAATTTCATTTAATTCTAAGGAACTTCAAAGAATTTTAAGGGATTTCAAGAGATTATAAGCAACTTCAAAGGTTTTTCAAAAAAGTTTAAAATGATTTAAGGATATTCAAGAGTTTTCACAAGATTTTAAGACATTTTAATTTAAGGGATTTAATCAGATTTTAAGTGACCAAGTAATTTCAAGGAATTGATTCTAATAAATATAGACGAAATCAAATGAAATCCCATAAAATATTTTAAAGTTATTTGAAACTTTTTAAATCTTCTTTAAATTTCTTAAAATCGTTAGAAATATATCAAAATTCCATGGAGTTCATTAAGTTTATTTATTTATTAAAATCTCTTTAAATATCACGAAACCTCGTAAAATTCCTTAAAAGCTTTTAAACTGTGGAAACATATTTTTTAAATATTTTTATTCCAATGAATATAAAAATAAAAATTCGTCAGACTAGACGTCTGAAACTTTAATCCAATGTTTCTCTTCTGGATTCGGATTCGTTGGAATTATGGGCATTCGGATACCTCGAAGCTATAATCCTCCAAAGATTACTATTTTTTGTCAGGGAAACTAAGTTAGACAATAAAGAGATAAAAGAAAATCTGTTTTTTTAAACTGAGAGCTGGAATTGTATTTTGAAGTTCGAGGGTTGTAGCTTTGAATTTATTTTCGGGCATCAGTTTTCGAAACACTTCTGTCGCCTCCTTTCAACTCTTTTTAATTAATCACACGTAAAAGGGGAAGCTTAGTTACAAAATCATGTCGAGAGGGGTAACGCTTTTTATAATAATAATTGTACATAACATAACATAACAACTTGCAGGTAGCACGAAAATATCGATCGCAATGTCATTCGCGATCGAAGACATTCTTTAGAAGCGCGAGATTGATGAATTTTAAGTTTTAAGGCCAGCTGTGATGGAATTGACGAATGGTCTCTATTTTCCAATGAAAGAATGCAAGCATTTGTTTTGCGCAGGAAAAGTAACTCGGCGCTGGGCAAGGACCGATGGAATGGACTCACTCTGCAAAGAATCGTAAATCTTAAATCTAGTATACTCCAGTGAGAATTACCTAATTTCAATCTTTTTGCCCGAAATATTCCCAATTTCGAATATTCAGCAGATTTGCAAAATTATTGCGATAAAAGCAAGACAAAATAATGCAAAAAATACTGAAATATCGAAGTTGGCAGGATTTCAGAGCAAAGGATTTTGAAGATGAATTTTAGATATTTTTTTTTAATTCCGAAAATTGTCGGAATTCTTCAATCATTGTTGGAAACCGACGAATAAAGGAGGACCTTTTTTTTAATTTTGTACACCGTCATTTTTTTAAAGGGTCGATGCTACCTACAAGTCGTTTGCATGAATGGAATTTATTCTTATCATTCTAGCAAATTTTAATCCGTGAACACAGTGCGAGTATCAAACTGATTCACGCATATTCAATATAGATGCAAATGAAATGATAGTTCCATATGAAATGATAGATGCGTATTAAATAAAAGATTCATTTATTAAATAGATGTGGATATTACAGTGAAAGATGCAGAGATGCAATACGTGGATAAGAAAATAGTTCAAGTTGTTGAAGGGACAAGTATAGATTCTTTAATCTCGTATTAACCAATCATCGCAGGTCCGACGAGTTAGTCAATATATTTACATTATAAATAAAAAAAATAATTGAGATATATCTACTGCGTGGTTAAATAATAATAATAATATATATTAAATATATCTAACGATAATTCTCTCGCATATGGCGATATAGGATAGGGATCAGGGAATTGTAGGAATTGCAACGGTTCAACTCGAATCTAATGTGTGTCGAAGACAAAAAAAAACAGAAATTACCGTCGTGATAAGGATACATAATTGAATTTGATATATTTAGCCATTTTTTGTGGCTCGCGTGTCGCATTACTTGGCTGTGTGTGCTAGGCTACATCATGATTCATGTTCCATCATCTCCATCATCCGACTCACGCATAGGCTCCATCGAATCTGTATAAAGTTGTAACGGGACGCGTTACCAGGATAGAAAATTTCCAAAAAAAAATATTGAAGTACCTTTTTCGAATGAATGAACTGGGAATAAGGAACGGATTGAAAATATAATGCTCTATTCGATCGCTTTAGTGCCATACTCTGAAAACTGACCCTAGCTATTGTTAACGTTTGACCCGAGTCCTCAATAATGCGTTATTTTTTATCTCCACGATGTACGGGCGATTTTTCAACCGAAATGAAACGCTGTTTATGGGAAAGTGGAGATGGAGCCAATTCGGAATTATTATCACGCATCTTGACTTTAATCCGGGGCGCGGGGTTTTATCGTTATCGTTCATTGCGGTGCTGGGCAGTTTTTAAATCAATATTTATTTTAATATGTATTTTAATTACAAGTAACTCTGTGCGTCTGAATCAACTTTAATTGAAAGGTCGTTGCATATAAGATTTTCCTATTGATTATAGTTGTCTGATATCTCACGAATATTGTAAGACCAAAAACCAAAAAATCGCAAGGGCGCATTTTGAAAAAAGTTGTTTTTTGTTTTATTTTTAAGGGCGTTGTACCCAAGTGTTAAACTCAAAATTCTATTCTCCATTTTACTCAACGAAAATTATAGATAAATATTTTTTCGCTCTGTAGTGCTAATCTTCTTTTAAATATAAGACTGCATACACTGAGAAAAAAAGTTGATTTAAATCAAATAAACGTATATTTGTTACAGAGCCAACTAAAAAATATCTTTGAATTAAATAAAATTTATTTGATTGAAAGAAATTTTCTATTTGAATTAAATAATTTTCTAATTGAATTAAATAGAAAATTTCTTTGAATCAAATAAATTTTATTTAATTCAAAGATATTTTTTAGTTGGCTCTGTAACAAATATACGTTTATTTGATTCAAATAAACTTTTTTTCTGGGTGTACAGAGCGAAAAAATATTTAGTTTCAATACTTATTGCATAAAACGAAGAATTCAAAATCTAACTCCAACATTCAATATTTTCATTTTACTTAAAAAATATTTGAATTAGATATTTTCTCGCTCTCTACGCATAATTCTGGTTAAAAATTTATTAACTCTACAGAGGGAAAAAATTCCAAATTTAATATTTGTTGAGTTAAATGAAGAAATCGAATTTTTAGATTAGAACTTGGCTCCAACACCCTTAAGAAAACAGGAAAAATTTTGCTCCTAAAACGTGATAACGTGTATTTAAATTTATTTCTAATATATGTATGTATATAGTTTATTTTGTAACTCAAAAAGTTTTATTGTAAAGCAACAATATTTAAGACAAAATTTTTTTGAAAATTGTAAAATCAAATTTAAATAAGTATCCTTTTTAGATCCACTCGAATTCCAGAATATATAATTTATATTATTCTTAAAATTTAAATGCAAATTATCACATTTTATAAAAAAAATTTCGTTTTGCATTACAAAAAAATAAAAAAAACAACTTTTTTAAAAATGCGACCCCGGATGTCAGACAACTATAACCGATAGGAAAATCTCATATGCAAAAACCTTTCAATTAAAGTTGGTTCAGACGCACCGTGTCTAGTCTTATTTATTTTATTTTATTTTATTTTATTTTATTTTTTTATATTTCGAGTGTACTTTTTAGTTTGAGGATAGTTCAAAATGTAGTGCTCAATTCATATTCTTGACATTTAAATATTTTGCTCCAAATTTTGAAATTTTCAGGACTTGTCGAGTGAGTTAAAAATTTAATGTAGAAGTTTACAGAACCGAAAATAAAGAAAATAAGGGTAGTGAAAATTTGCTGAAAAAAGTTTTCGAATGGATCAAAATATTAAAAAGTAATAGTTTTTATTTCTCCTTTAACTAAAAAGTACAAAATAAGAAATATTCTGAAATACAAAATTTAAAAATACGTTTAAGTTCCAAATAACAAATCCTATCTTTCTAAATTCCATGTCCAGCACTGGTTCATTGACATTAAAATTCCTTCGTCCCACAAAGTTCTCTGCTCAGTGATCGTTTGACTAGATGCAAAAAAAATGGGATTAAAAATGAAAGGGAATGAAATCCGAAGAAATTGAAATGTCGTTCAAGTACCTAAAAATCTTGAAACTTTTTTTATTTGCAAAAAAAAATGTAAATAAATAAATAAATAAAGTGGGGTGAAGCAAAGTCGAATTTAAACTGTGATTGATAATCAACAATGAAGAATCAAACTTTGTCTTTGCATCCAAAACTTGGTCGAATTAAAAGAAAATTGAAACAAACTTTGGCACTTGGATCGCATTTGTAATTTCAATCCTAATTTTGACTCCATTTATTATATTTGACTCCACTTTAAGCAGAATTACTTTACGAGAGAGAAAATTTTAATTTGCAGCGATCTGGACTCTTCGTTTTCCCATGAACTGAATTTCGATAATTCCGAGAAGATGAAATTTCGAAGAATTATTATTTACCGCCTGTACATCGAGACACCAACCGGAACGATGTTGATAATCGATTAGTGTTTTAGTTCTCGTTTAACGTTTTTTGACGACACTACGAGCGAAGCAGCGAACTTGATTCTTAAATCTCTCGGAATAGGGTAAGAATTTTGAAACTTTTAAGTAATTATTGTTGAAATTGAATCAAAAAAAAAAATATATATATATGTAAAAATATCAATTGATTGTATACGGATTTAAAAAGACAGATTTTTTTTCGCGTTCGAGTGTCAAAATGGTGCTTTAAATCGAAATACCTCGAATCACAGTGACAGGATACTAAACTGCTTTATTATTATACTGTTTTAGTATTAAATTACTTTAATATTAAATTATTTGAATATTAGATTATTTAAATATTAAAGTGCTTTAGTATTAAATTATTTAGTACTAAAAACTGTTTTTCATAAACCCCTTCTTGTTTTTTTTTTTTTTTTTTTGGAAACGTCAAAGTCGGTAAGATATAACGTATAATCAAACGTTGAACTAGTTGAGGAACTTCCATACAAAGATGTCGCGATTTCACAAAATATATTGAAATCATCCTACATAATATATTATAGAAATGTATAAAAGATGTCACAAAGAATTATTATAGTTATATTGTATCGATTGACAATAGAGCGAAGGAAGTTGCATTTAGTGGAAAGGGTTAACGAAAACTAAAATCAATTTTAATCACGAATTGCACAGAAAATAAGCGACTTCATACAAGCTCTGTATTGGAGGGGAAAAGTTGTTATATTGTTGTGCGTTGACGCCGCGTATATATTTATATTTACAACTTGTATTAAAATTTATAAATTTTAAGGACCCATCGATATCGCACTCTTTATTCCAACTCAGATTTCTCTCAGTCTAATCAATCTTTCATTTGAGACAATCACCGTTTGTTCAAAGCGAATATTAGGCTAAATAAATTAAGGGTAAATAATTCAGGGTAACTGATGAAACTTTGGGGATATGAAAACTCATGTGAAACAATGAACAAATAAAGGTTTATTAGACTGAAATTCGTAATCTGGATTTATTAAAGACTCGAGCGTAAAATAAAATAAAATTTCTTTTGCGCTCCGGTCTTTCGTTCGCCAAAAAATCATTCATTGTGTCATGGATCAGGTGGAAAGAATTGAATTCTATTCCAGATTTATTTCCTCTTAGATTTCACATAAAAAAAATCTCGCACGAGTGCAAAGCCATCACAATCACGAGGGTCAAAATAAAATCCTAGATATCTAGAATATTTTGAATATCTGGAATATTTTTCATATCAGAGAACTAGTGTCAAACTCGGTGAATAGTCATTGAATAATAATTGAATATCGAAGCCACCTGATGTAATGTGACGCGACATTATCTTCTTGTAATTGGGACATTTGTTACAAAACGGTTAGAGGGTTGTAAAAAAGTTGTACGTATATAATAATGTTATTTCGTCGGAAGTGAGAGTTAGAATTTAGATTATTAATATGGTGTACATGTTATTTTGGATAATCGAATGTAAAAATCTGAATGACGACGATGACGGCGATGATGATGATGAGACGATGATTATGATGATGATGATGATGATGATGATGATGATGAGATCGTTGTTATAACTGAGCTAGATGAAAAAAGAAATCAGAGTTGGCTGTCCGTGAAAACAGCCACTTCTTGGGAAAATAGATTATAGAGAAGAATATTAAGTACCTTGTTGAGTATAAGTAGTTTTATTCGCTAAGTCATGTGTGTGCACCATATGTACACAGGGCATAGTTAAACACTCGTGTACCTCTATCACTCACATTATTTACTAGACAAAATACACACACTTGTGTAATTATTGTCGAATTTCATGCCTGGGTGTGAAATCTAGACAAGTCAACACACAAGACGCAGCGCGAATTTGTGCTTTCTTATATTTCCTTTCGTGATCTGCTTGCTGTCTTTTTAAACTAATAGCCAGAGAATTTTTTAAACTAATTTATTTCAGAGGCAAATTGTCAATACATAAGAAATCATTTCACTTGAAATTTTGAGGCCGAAGGACCAAATTTAGGATAAAAATTTTCTCTGGAAGAAAGTCCTTGAAAGGAACCATAATTTTCTTTCTCAAGTCTGATTAATTTTATTTACTTATGTAGGCTTGGAAATGAAAAAATTGGATGCTTTTTTAGGACGATGAGCATTAACGAAAAGCAAGCAACTTCCACAAGATTGTAAGCAGCAGGCTGCAGAAACAGATAAATAATTAATAACCAGGCAGTCTTTATTCGCTGGTTGAGTACGATCAAGTATTGTACGATACATTCCTTTGGCTATAAACTAATTTAAGAAGCCGTTTTCGTGCGTTTTGCCTCGTTTCCAAAATTCTCAATCGCGCTCGGTATTTCTTTTCCTGACTATTGTCACTGTCATTAATCATTTTCTTGTGCATAACACTGACTTTTATATTATATGATTTATTTTTAATGTTACTTTTTTGTACATAAACTTTCATGTCAGTGTGCATAATAAACGCGTTGAAAAGAGAATTTGCTCTTTTGAGTCCTTCTTTGATCTACGTGTTTATTAACATTTTTCATGCAAGGCAGTACCAATGAGAACATTTTATTTTCATTTTCATTTTTTATCTAAAATACTCGCGCGTCCATCAGGCTAGAGCTTTTTACAAATTAAAACCGAGGGGTTCCAAATTTTAATTATCTACTTTTTCTTTTCAGTTAAAGTAATCAGGGGATAAGCTCAAAATTCAATTCTCCATTTTACTCAACGAAAAGTATAGATAAATATTTTTTCGCTGTGTAGCGCTAATCTTTTTTCAAATATAAAACTGCGTACAGAGCGAAAAAATATTTAATTTCGATACTTTTTGCATAAAACTCAAAATCTAACTTCAAAATTGAATATTTTTATTTTACTTAAAAAAATATTTGAATTAGATATTTTCTCGCTCTGTACGTATAATTATAGTTAAAAATTGATTAATTCTACAGAAGGAAAAAATTCCAAATTTAATATTTGTGGACTAAAATGAAGAAATCGAATTTTTAGATTAGAACTTGGCTCCAACACCCTTAATAGAATTTGAAATCCCGAGGTATATATTGATTATTAAAAAATGAATTAAAATTAAAAATTATGTTCATGAAACGGTGTCGTAGACTCTTATGATCAAGTTACAAAAGAAGAAACTTTTTTCTTCCAAGTGGTAGGAAATAAGCACAAAGTAAATGTTACCATAATGATTTTTAAGAGTCACTGAGAAAGGTTTTTAAATTGCAAGGACTCGTGATCGCGCATAATATTTGTCAGTTTGTATAATAAATAAATAAAAAAAAAACTATTTATGATTCCAAAGTAAAAAGTAAATAAAAAGAAAATTTGAGAGGACTCGTTCGAGAAAAGAAAGCAAAGCGAGACAAGTATTATGCAAAGAGAGCAGTTCGCAAAATAAAAGAAAAACTAGTTTCTTGAGAAAAGATTAAGATACGAGAGTTTAAAAAGTTTTTGAGCTTCAATAGCAAATCGACACTGTAATATGCATCACATAGTGACTCGCAGAGAAAAAGTTATATATAGAAGAGTTTTCCATTTTATCGGAGCAGCGCATCTCAAAACGATATAAATATATAAATATATATTATATATACATATAATTTATTTTTTAGTCCTGATCCTCTAAAAAAAAGCATACATACTCCAGAAACGCGTCGGTGTACGCTTTATTATTGTTATTGAGTATAAAGTATAATTATTAGATATGATTATTATGATTACTATTATTATTATTATTATTATTATTATTATTATTATGATTATTATTATTATTATTATGGAAAATACGAAAGAAAAAAGCTCTAATATTATTCTACACTCTTAACCACATTTATTTGCATCCTCGAATTGTTATTCTTTATCATCATCAGTTTATTCCATTCAGTGTTAAATAATGATATAAATAAACATAATATATTAACTATTTTCATTCATGAGAAGCATCGTTACCTGTATGACAAGTGATCATAAGAGCATAATAAACAATCGCTCATTAAATGCATTCTGTTGTTCTTCATTTCACGACCCGGCCACCGTCCATTTTTTATATTCCATCTTTCCATTTGACGCTATACATTTGCATTGACTTTCATTCGGAGGCATCATTTTTCTATTTTTAAGATTTTCAGGTTTCATTATTCTTGTCTGGTTCCATCAAGATCTGCATCCAGAGAAAATTTTATAGCACTCCCAGCCTTGTAAAATTACGCAATTACACATTTTTATATTGCTTTTTTATATTTCTTTTATTGTTCTTTTTTTTTTTTAAGGCTGTGCTTGAAAGTTTTTGAATTTTCGAATAGTTTCGAGTATGTTAGAATTGTTTGAATATGTTCGACTTTTCGAAAATCCAATCGCGAAAAAACTTTTCTCCACACCAAGATTTTTCTACACACTAAAATAAACTTTTATATTTCATTTGGCTAGGAGACCAAAATCCTTTGCTTTCTTTGTTTAAAAATTGTCTTATGGTCCGAATTCTGTTCTGTCCTACGTTTGTAAAAACTACTCATCGTTCGTTTAAATTTTTCTTTCAGAAAAGTGAAGTTTCTGCAGGATAAAAAATTCTTTGTATAAACTTGAAATCAGTTTTTAAAATTCTTGAAGTTTAATCTTTGGAAAATTGCTCAACTGTTAGAATTCTTTCCAGAAATTAAATTAAATTCGAAAGATTCTAAAGTTCTGAAATGAATTACATTAATTCATATATTTTCATCTTTGAATAAATTTTTTTTTGTTTTAAATTCGTTAATACAAAAAACTTGCAATTTACGATAATTCGAATCTAAAATGCCTGAAATTCCGGATAACTGCTCAATTTTTAGAATTCTAGTAGAAATTGTAAAAAAAAAACCCAGACATAAATCAAAGTAATCATTAATTTAAGGGCAGGTGGAAGAAAATAATAAAAATAATAATTTTTAAAAAATTTTCCATACTAGGCAGACATACACAGATGTTTATAAAGAATGTCTGTCAGATATAGAAATCTTTTTTAATTTTTATTTTACGAATAAATAGATGGAATATATGTGGCTAAAATCACTTCTTCCACATGCCCTTAAATTTGAAAGCTCCTCAATTCGAACTTGGAATTATTTCAAATATTCAAGGCATAGAAATTTTATTCACACAAAGTTTTGAACAGGACAGAAATATTCATATCGATTTTTCAAATCTACCTCTATTTTTTAAAATTCTCTAGACTGAAAGTACGTATTATTAAAATAAAATTTTTTTCTGAAGTCCAAGCATTAAATTAGATTTCTCATATATTTATAGTTTTGAAACATCCCCTAAAAACATAGAAATGGGAGAAAATTGTAATTTACATAAATATTTGCAAAAAAGAAAAGTCTCTAATTTAATAAAAATCAAAACTATTTTCTTCCCTTTTCTGATATTCGACGTTGATTCGAAAAGAAAAATGAATAAAAAAATTGTCTAATAATTATAAGAAAACGAGCTTATGTGATTTTGTCAAAATTGCTGGAAGGTGTGATATTAAAAAAAATTAGGATATGTTTGTTGATATAAAAATAATGTATTAGTTGTTATAAAAAGAATAAATTAAACAATCCCTCTCATTATAATTTCCAATCCTTCCCGAATTTTGATGAAATTAGGTCACCTGTTAGTTAAACAAAAGTTCAATGATATTTTTAACAATAATTGTAACTATAATGTATAGAATAAATTTTGACTTAAGCGTAAATTAAGTAGTTTCAACGTATGTATTGTAAGTGTTCGCCTCACGTCTGCACAAAGTTATGTAGTTCAGACAATTTTAAATTAGAGTATTTTTATTCATACCTTCAAGGATTCGCCCTTTTGTCATTATTAATATAATATATAATAAAAACTGGCTATGCGAATTTTTTAAAAAAATTAGGTATACTGGATACGATCTCTCTTGCATTTCAGTGGTATCTGGATTATTTACAATTATGCGAAAGACTAGTCAATATTTAATTAAATGTATTTTTTTATAAAAAAATGAGGGTTTGAAATAAAGAATCTGATGTTATACCAAAATGTGGAGGAATATTCTGCGTGCCAGATAATCAATTTTGTTTTTATTTATTTGTTGTTTATTTGTTTAAATAAAAAATCTTTACGAAGAGAAATATAAAAAATTGTTGGTGACTTTCTACTTTAATTAAATACTTAGATTTCTATTCTCTATTAATTGTTTAAATTTTTAAATATACTTTTTTTCTTTAATAAAACAATTCATTTTATGGTGTTCCAGAAGCAAGTCTACAAATTACTTGGTAATTTTATTTGAATAAAATCGAGAAGAAAAAATACTATGACACACAGATTTTATTGTTCTCTATAAGCAATAAACGTACATGATCACCTTCACTTATAAAATATCTATGAGTCATACTGTCTGTTTTATTTAGGTTTACATTATTCCTACTATTATTTATTTTACAGAGGCTCACGTCCGCTCATTTAACAATCTCACTTATTCCTAATACGCCTAATACCCAGATATACCTATCTATAAAGTTATAGTCTACTTATATTAGGACCAAGTACAATTCGAAATAACAATTTTTCTGATACTAATCGAATAGCACTATTCGCACTCGTTCTGTATTACATTATCGAAAAAATTAAACGGAAACCAGTTTAAAAATATTTCTAAAATAATAAAAAAAATGGTTTAGTATTTGCAAAATGTGAAATTTTCGAAATGGATTCCAAAATCCAATTTTTAATTTAGAGAAGCTTCTAAAAAATCAATTAAAAATCACTCAAAATAAAATTTATAAAAGCTATTTTATTCAATTTCGAGAACATCAGCCAAACTCTAAATGTTAAAAACACAAATTGATTGAAAAACATCTAACGATGTACGGTAATCAATCTTTCAATAATGTCGTTCAGAGCTCATCAATATTATAAAGAATTCAACAAATAAATTTGTAATTTGTCGCAAATAAAAAGCTGATAATTTTCCTTAGTTTAGAATAAAGTTTAAAGCATATTTTTATTTTGTTAAATGGAAACTATTTCAAATTTTGAATTGCTTTAATTAACAATCTGTTAATTCAGCCCCTTTAGTTTAGATTTTACTTAAATGTGGCAACTTTCGAACCCTGTTTTTAAAATGAAAAAACTAAAGTGACTGTGTCCATTGACAAATTTATACCAAAAGTCAATTTTTGTATAGAAAATATTTCCAAAATTCATAGTTATCAGTCTTTTTCTAACTTCTTTATCAGTAGATACTCCGATTAATTTCATCGACAATTATTTTGACGACAACGATAAGCAGCTTATTTAGGACAACACATTTTTCACATTTTCGATAAGTCCGAGTGTAGACGTCTAACACTTTTTACATCGGATATATCACTAGTCATTTTTCATGTTTTAAGATTTTTTAAGGTTCTAAAATTGTATTTTTATATGATTATCAAAATAAGTATTTAAAATATCACAAGAAAGAAGCGCTATAAAAAAAATTGCATATAAATTGCAATATTCCAAAATATATTGCAATTATAATGAGCCAATTAAAAAATTTTCGATTACCCATCAAAATTCTCGAAATTAAAGCAACTGTTTGAAATTTCAATCAGTTAATATACTTCCCGCATACTGCTTTTCCCAAATATTGCAATCGCAATTTTAGAACCCCAGTTTTGATTTTCAGGAATGTATAAAACGCTTCTGTGTGGCAATTAAATGTAAAAACAAGTAGAAGAACTTTGCTATCAGTAAGTATTTCTGAAACGAAAGCTCTTCTCGCTCTTAGGCGTAAGTATCAAACTCTTAATTATTATCAGTTCCTCTATAGCATAAAAACTTTGATATTAAGAGTTTCGAACTAAATCGTTATTCGTAGGGGTCCTTTCTTAAATTCAGGTTTGCTAATTAAATGTGTACAATTTGCACGCAACGCTACTGTTAAAAATTCAGAATCCTAGTGAGTTTAACTTCAGAGACAAAGAAGTATCGCTTGGCAGAAACGAGCAGTACCAAAAGAGCAGAGATAGTTATAGAAAAGAAAGTTTTGTACTTTTCATTTCTTGGATATTGCGCAACTCGTAATTTCGCACTTGAGTCATCCATCAAGCGTATATCATTTCACTTCTTCGTTCTCTGGATGGAAAAATCTCGTTATTTCAAAATTATTGAAATTATTATTAAGTTATTATCATTGTTTAATAATATTTATCATAGTAAGTAGTAACAAAATTAACTGAAAATTAAGTACGAACTCATACTAACGTCAAGTATAAAAAGTAAACTCTCCACTTCTGGCAACAGAACCTATTTGTAATAGGTTGATAATAAATTTTATAAAATATTCCGTATCTCTAAAAAATGTCTGAAAAATTTTGATTTCTATGAACGCAAAAACAAAACGAGTAACGAAGAATAAAAGACAAAATAGGCCAACATCTGTAGAATCTAATCAAGCTCCAAAGCAATTGAGGAATAGTTTTAGTATAAAAAAGAGATTTGTGTCGTTTTAAAAAATGGTAGTCTTTAAAATTGTATTCTAATTCCTTCTAATCGCTTCAAAGCTCGAGTCATGGCTCTGCGGAGATAAAAGGTTAATTTAATATTCATTAGCCTTGTCGAGTTAATCAGAGGATGAAGCTAGTAAATATATTTTTCTCAAAGCATCCAAAGGTTAAAAATTCTTTTTAAATTAATGGAAGACTCGATAATTAAAAAGTGAATGTGACAACCTTTTATCGCCGAGGAGCCGCGAAAAAATGGACCACTCTTTTCAGTCTTCTAATTCCAATTTTGGGAATTAGAAAAGAAAAAACGTGGTCTGTTTTGCTTGCTATTTGGTCGCCTCTGGTGGGCAGTCAGGCTGGTTATTGGGGTGAGCCGCAGTGAAAGCCGGATGATTTTCCAAATGACGATCTACCCGCAAAATTGTTGGGAAAGGTCTCAGATCTACATGAAACCTTCGGGCGTTGAAAATTTGTGGCACCAAACAACAATCCGCTAAAGTTATCTCGTCACCTACGCAATATTTTCCTGCGCTGGATGACAATAATTTTTCAACGGCTGAAAGGATAAAAAGAATTGGTAATAAATATTTATAAGATTCAAGACAATATATAATCATAGAGAATTAAGGTTGAGTAGAAACCTGTAAAGCCTCGAGTAATCCAGTGTTGTGCCCATTCCTTTTTTCGTTCCTCCCCAACGTAAATTAGAACCACCAAATTTTGAAGAGGCTGAATTCCACTCGCAATCACTTCACAGATTTCTCGAACTCTCGCTCTTTTTACTGGATCTGCTGGCATAAGAGGACGATGCGGTCTGGTTTCTTCTAAATATTGGAGGATGTTCAACTGAAATAAAAATAGGATTTCAGATTTGAAATTTATAAGTTTGAAGTGCTTTATATTTTTAAATATACAGCAGAGATAAAAATATACTAAAAATTAAATTTTTATTATACGGAAATAATTGAAAATTGTAGTGTTTAAGAATACATACAGATTCGATTAAAGTATGATTGTCGATGTGTAGGGCAGGCACCTGCTCCATAGGATTAATTTCTCGAAATTCGTTGCTATGTTGTTCTCCACCACTCTTTACTAAACTTATGGGTTTTATGTCGTAAGGTATTTCTTTCAGATTTAATGCTGTAAAAAAAAGTAAGATTAGCCAGAATAGAGAATACGAGGTAATAAAATAATCTAATCTAAGTGAGGATATATTCATTTTTAATAAAAAGGAAATTAAGATAATTACCAATTCGAACCCTCCACGAACAAGAACTTCGCCAATAGGAGTAGAGGACCGGCTAAACAAATAATTTTCCATAAATGTATTTTGACTTTTTGTTAAGGTCATATGTTCTTTACCATATTTAAGAGCAAATTTAGTTTCGACAACTACACGTTTGCAATAATAAATATTTTACTCAACAATTATTAGAACTAAATACCTTCTCGCTCTGTAGATGCAAAATAAAATATTACAAATAGAAAAAATTTTTAAATAGAATTATGCGCACAGAACGAGTAAATATCTAATTCAAATATTTGTTAAATAAAATGAAAATATTGAATTTTGAAGTCAGATTTTGAATTCTTCGTTTTATGCAAAAAGTATCGAAATTAAATATTTTTTTCACTCTGTATGGAGTCTTATAGTTGAAAAAAGATTAGTGCCCCAGAGCAAAAAAAAATATTTATCTATAATTTTCATTGAGTAAAATGGAGAATGGAGTTTTGAGCTTCACATTTGAAAGTATAAAAATTCTATAATAATATAGAAGAAAAATTAAAATAAAGTATGAAAGTTTTTTTTAATAATAATAAAAATTGTATTTGATATTTTTTCCAACATAAGTTTAATATACATAAACAGGTTTTGAAGACTAGGAATTTTCTTATGGAAGAAGCCTTGAATTTCTGAAAGATTTACACAATCTAACACTTTCTATTCTCTACAGAGATTCGAATGAAATGATATTGACTGATATAAGGAAAAAATAATTTATAATTCCACAAAACTTAAGGCCATGTAAGACTTACCCGATCCCTACTTTACCGACATTTTTTTTCTCTGCAACGTTACGTCTACATTTATTGAGATATCAAATTAAAAATTTCTAAAATTGAAGCTAAAGCATTAAGGTACGTTTATCTGGTCCTAAATATTGACATTTGTAAAAAAAATGTTTTAGAAATTTTTTTTTTCATTTTTACAACAATTTAAGACCAGATAAACATACCATAGCATATTTTCTTTAATTTCAGAAATTTTCAATTAGATATTTCAATAAATTTACAAGTAATGTAAGTCTTACATGGCCTTAAGGCCATGTAAGACTTACCCGATACCTGCCTTACCGACACTTTTTCTCTGCAACGCTACGTCTACATTTATTGAGATATCAAATTGAAAATTTCTAAAATTAAAGAAAACATGCTAAGGTATGTTTATCTGGTCTTAAATTTTTGTAAAAATAAAAAAAATTTTTTTGAAAAATTTTTTTTTATAAATGTCAATATTTAGGACCAGATAAACATACCTTAATGCTTTAGCTTCAATTTTAGAAATTTTCAGTTTGATATCTCAATAAATCTAGACGTAGCGTTGCAGAGAAAAAAATGTCGGTAAGGTAGGAATCGGGTAAGTCTTACATGGCCTTAAATCACTCTACATCCATTATTGAGTGTTTATACCGGCAAACGTAACACTCCAAACTCTGACCTCTGAGACAAGAAAACTACCCCTTGAAAAAAAAAAACTCATCAGTCCATCACATTTCTTCCTCAACATTTTTAGGTTAAAAAACTATTTCAACGATTTCAACAAAGGTACACTAAAAATCTCCCCCAAAAATTTCTCCGAAACCCTTAAATATAAAATAACGCAAAAAAAAAACATTTAAAAATTGCCAAAATTTTTATAAAAAGGTAATTAAGGATCTAAATTCATGGGGCAATTCGGGGTGTTAGAACCCCTAAACTCGATACAAAAATTCATATCTCGACGGCGCGGCGCCGAGAAGAATCTCAAGTATTTCGAAGACACAAAAAAACCGGAATCGTTAGTGGAATTTTCCGACGAAAGGCGTAAACAATTATCTGGGATGTCGAAATACCGCATAGTAATTAGAAAGCAAATAAAGAAAACAAATTATTTCATTATTTGATAATTAAAGAGGAACAGGGCACTGAGTGGAGCCATGCGAGACAAGGGGTTGATCAGCCAGAAATCTGCGACAAGTCCCGTATTTTAGTGATTTTAATAATTTCTTACCTTTCCCATTACGGACATTTCGTCAAACTCGGACGGATGGAGTCTCTGGCTGAATTTTGACCTGCCCGACAATCCTAGACGATGAGAAAATCGTCGAGAATTTTAGAATCTGGTCAACGCGCGAAATTGCACCTCCTTCCCCCTTTTATTCGATTGCTCAACCCCTTCCTCTCTTACTCGTCCCACCTTTTCTTGCCGAGATGCCGAAACGAGGGGTATGAGGACAACGGTCTTGCCAACCATCGAAACTCCCGAAATTTATTGTATTTTTTATTCCCTTTTATTAATTATTACACTGTCTTTTTTTTTTAATAGGAAAGGTTAATTTTGAGATTATGTTTATTACCAAAAATCTTTGTTATTACTTATATTATTTTAGATTCGCTCTAATATCATGGATATGAACCAAGAGAACGATTTTTTATATTTTTAGCATTTCTTTGGAAATTATAATATATAAACTATGAAATTATAATGGAATTGTTTTTGTAAATACAAAAGTAGATAGAGATAATGTTAGATGAGTAAAACAAGATATTGTTAATGAATATTTGTTAAGAATATTCTTTTTATAGAAATAATAAGTAAGTGTCAATTTTACATAATTTTTTAATTGAGAAGAGATGAAAATTGTTCAAATTCAGAGATTTTATAGTTTTATTCGGTTGGCTAAACTGCATTAATGTTGCGAGGCCAATCACAATCTTTTGCAAGGTAGAATCCAAGATATTTAGAATAATGAATTATGAAAAGAAAGAAAAAAATTGAAAACAACTCTCAAATTTTACAATTTCTTACGTGTAATTTTTTAGATCTCTTATTATTTTGAGATATTCCTATTTTACAAAAGGTAAAGAATGTTTGAACATAAGTCTAAAGAAATTAATTTAAATATATGTAACTAGATAGATACAGCCCTGATAAGGTTGACCAATCAGCAGTTCAGCACACGAAAATTTTACAACACCAAAATTCGTCTGCTACTGCAGTCAAAACACTGTGCAAGTGAAATTTTGTAGTGAATTTAATTTTAATTTAAATATCATAAATTTGGTCTTTCAAGCTTTATCCGACGTAAGTTTTAGTTAAATAAAAATTCAGGGTGTCGTAACTTTATTTTCATGCTTTATATTGCTCTATATTTACAAAAATATATGCTTTTACTTGCACAAGTCAGCTTAGATTCAATTGAAAAATGAGTTTGTTCCTAAACATTTATAATTTAGTAGAATTCATATCTTGTACTAATATTTATGTTACATAAGTTGAAAACAATAATTTATTCTTAGATTTTGTTTATAGCGTTTAGTGGGTTTGTGTTTACTGCACGTTATATAAATTTTAGGTTAGAAATTATCACTGTATTAAAAAAGTGTTCCAAATATTATTTTTAAATATTTGTAGAAATTGATTACTATTTGGAATGCTTTTGCAAATCTTTCCTTCCTTCTACAAATAATATTTATTTAAGAGCGTTAGACGCGAGTCTTAAACTCAAAATTCTATTCTCCATTTTACTCAACAAAAATTACAGATAAACATTTTTTCATTCTGTAGCGCTAATCTTTTTTCAAATATAAGACTGCGTACAGAGCGAAAAAAGATTTAGTTTCGATACTTTTCGCATAAAACGAAGAATTCAAAATCTAACTTCAAAATTTAATATTTTCATTTTACTTAAAAAAATATTTGAATTAGATATTTTCTCGCTCTGTACGCATAACGATTACTAATAAAAATGTTATATAGAGATGTTATATAAAGTGATAAAATGTTGTTATATAAAGTGATAAAAATAATTATTTTGATGTGAAAAATAAATGATTAGTGAAGCAAAAAAATATTTCGAAATATATACCTAAGGTTAGTGAACATTATTTGAGATAATATATCACTTTGTAATATATTAATATTTAATAATATATTCGTATATTTATTATTTACAGATCAGTTACCATCAGAATTATGAGATTTTATGGGATTATAAAATAATTTACGGGATTTGACTATATATTTTGTGGAATTTTAAGTAATTTGAGAAACTTTTAGGCATTTTACGAAATTTCATTAGATTTTAAGGTATTTTACGAGATTTAGTGAGATTTCATGGAATATTGAATAATGTTAAGGAATTTAAAAGGGTTTTATGAAATTTATTGAGATTTTAGAAATATTAAACGATTTCACGGTATTTCGAGGAATTTTATGAAATTTTAAAAGATTTTACAAAATTGCATGAAATTTAAATAATATTTAGATATTGAACGATATTTCATAGGATATTGAGTTATTTTAATGAGTTAAGGGATTTTAAGGCATTTACGAGATTTCATTGGATTTTCAGGAACTTCAAGGGATTTTATAAGATTTCATGGGATATTACGTAATTTTATGGGATTTGATGATATTTTTGGAGATTCTAAGTAATTTTAAGCGACTTTAAGATATTTTACGAGAT
This sequence comes from Synergus gifuensis, assembly GCA_904066015.1. Classification (NCBI taxonomy): domain Eukaryota; kingdom Metazoa; phylum Arthropoda; class Insecta; order Hymenoptera; family Cynipidae; genus Synergus; species Synergus gifuensis. The sequence continues at coordinate 707,587 of CAJFCO010000183.1, forward strand.
ATTAAGTAATTTTAAGAACATATATTTCCAGAAATTTTAAAGGATTTGCTGAGATTATATTGGATTTTCAAGAATTTTTAAGAATTTTTAAGAGATATAATGAGACTTAATGGAATTTTGAGTAATTTTAAGAAATATCAATTAATTTTGTGAAATTTAAAGGAATTTCATAAGATTTCATAGGATTTTAAGTAGTTTTTTGAGTTATAACGATAGGTTGTGGAATTTTAAGCAATTTTATGGGACTTGATGATATTTTGGGAGATTCTAAGTAATTTTCATCGACTTTAAGATATTTTATAAGATATTAAATCATTTTAAGGATATTTATTTCCAGAAATTTTAAAAGATTTGGGCAGATTATATGGGATTTTCAAGAATTTGAAACAATTTAATGAAATTCCATGAAATTTTGATTATTTTTAAGATGTATAATGAGACTTCATGGGATTTTGAGTAATTTTAAGTAATTTTAAGAAATATCAATATATTTTGCGAAATTTAAAGGAATTTCATATAAGATTTCATAAGATTTTGAGTAATGTTATGGGTTATAACGATAAGTTGTGGAATTTTAAGCAATTTTATGGAAAATTAAAGAATATCAAGTGATTTCATTGAATTTTAAATACTTGTAAGATATTTAACGGAATATTAACTTATTTTGAGGACTTTAAAGGTATTTTCCGAGGTTTTATTGGATTGTCAGGAATTTTAAGAGATATTTCATGACAGTTCATAGGATTTTAAATGATTTTAAGGGATTTTACGATATTTTATATTTTAGTAATTTTAAGAATTTTTAAGGATTTCAAGGTGTTTTAAGAAATTTCAGTGGGTTTTCACGAATTTTTTTTAGACCTTTAATCAAATTTCATGGGACTTGAGTAATTTTAAGAAATATCAAGTGAATTTACGAAATTTAAAGGAATTTCACCAAATTTTAAACGATAATAAAGGCATTTTAAAGAATTTTATGAAACTTATGAAGATTCTTGAAATTAGATAAAGAATTACAAGATTTTATATTTCAAGAATTAAAACTTTTCAATTATTTTTTCTACTAGCTAAAGGTGTGAAAAAACGAGAAATTAATCGCTTGCAGAGCGCGCGGATGATAATTGCCAGGTCTAGTTAAAAATTGATTAATTCTTTAGAGGGAAAAAATTCCAAATTTAATATTTGTTGAGTAAAATGAAGAAATGGAATTTTTAGATTAGAACTTGGCTCCAAGACCCTTATGTGTAAATAAATTTAAGTTTAAATAATTATAATAATTTACAAACGAAAATATCTGTTTTAGAATGTTTGGACTTAACTGGGTAAAACCAATTCTCAGAAAGAGAATGAAGCCAGTTCCGCAAGCTAAAGCGAGGAACGTGGTTCATAAATTATCGTTGACCTACGCATTTATAGGGTGGAACTTGGTCACATTTTGTTTATATTTGACTTGGAAAGAAAATATTCCAGAAGGCCCAGGAAAAAGTAAACATTCATTTTTATCAAAGAAACCATTAAAGTCGAACCTAGTATAGGTCCAATTCCAACTGTATTTTGAAACCTTTTAAATAAATTTATTTTTTCTATCTTACAGTAAGAAAATTGGCAGAAATATTGAACATAGAGAAAGCTCAAGTAATCAGATTTTCTGGATTTCAAAAGGTGGATGAATACGTATTAGACAGAACAGAAGAAATTAAGAAATTGAAGAGTAAAAATATTTCACAGTAATCGAGTACAGGTATTTAATAGTTCCTGGTCTTCATTTTTACAATCTTACGTAGGTAAATGTTACTATTGTAAATTAGGTTATTATTTAATAAAATACGGTACAAAAAATAACTTCTCAATATGCCGCGCCTCTTGAACAAATCCACAGTAAAGTTTCTACTATGTATTTAAAGTTTATTATATTCTTTCCACAGAAGGCGCTTCGTCAGTCAACGGTTTGGGACTTCGGTTAATCCCGATTTAATATTTCTCCATTTTTCTAGAATTACTAAGGCAACGATCGACGTAAGACAAGTGCTCCAGCATTTGAATTATTTGATTCTTCTGGATTCAAATCCTTCAGCCTTCGCTCCATTTCACAGAGTAACGCGGATCTGGAAGTAAAAAATTTTATTTAAAATATTTAAATTTGAATTTTGTGATCTTTAGATTTTACTTTTTTCTTTCAATTTATTACAATATAAAGTTAAAGTCATGTACCTATATGCTTCATATCTCATGACAATATTCTCAAGTTCCTTTTTATAAAGTCTCGTGAGCATAGCATTGTAGGAATCGAGCTCTGGTAAACGAAACAATTCCCATCGAAGTTTACGGTCTAAAGCCACTGAAGCTTTACTGTAAACGCGGAGCCAAAGAGGTATTTCTTCATTGAGATATGGATTTGCTGGGACTAAAACGCTATGAGAATGGAAATGAGTGTGTTGTGGTGGAGAAACGACGCGAATTGCTTGAATTTCATGAGAATAACACGGATGTTCGTATTGAGCTTGCCTCGTAATGTGACTGAAAAATGGGAAATATTTTTAAATTAGAAAAATATTCTAGATTGAAGATAGAGATTTCTATCCTTTTTAATTTTGTTCAAACTGTCTGAAAAGATCTCTTCCCAGATCTTGGAAAATATACTTACTTTACGTAATAAACTCCATACTCAGGTGATTCTATTCTTTCCCAACCCGTAGGTAAACCTTCTTTTTCTAGAGGATGGGACCAATGAGTCGTTTTGGTATTATGGTCAATATAATACTTTCTACCCCGGAGAGTAAAATCCATTGACCATCCAAGGGGCAAAGGAAGTTCCTCTGCTGGTTCGCTCCTCGAGCTCGACATCTCAGAATGCGTTCTACTGTATCTGAAATATTTTGTGGAATACGTGTAAAATTACGAATAGCTGGATTTTATTATTGGAATTTAACTGAAGTTTTATTTTGAAATTTTTAAAATAAAAATTATACCCAGCGACTTGTCTGAAGGCCGGTTGATTGAAATCTTCGTATCCAGCATCAATCTCAAAAGGGAGATAAGGCATCTGTGGTGTTTGAACTCTATCCAAATGGTATTCGGAACCCGCGTATTGATTAACATATGTGTGGGACATTGCTGGCGATAATCCTGGATGGTATAAAGGCGTTGCTGCTCGCAAAGACATTCCGTCACTCGATCCAGAATGTACGGAGAGACTTTGAAATCTAAATGAAAATCAATTCTTTTATTACTGATGGGATAAGACTTTAGATAAATTGTTTAAGTTAGGGATTTCTTGTTACAATTAAATTAGACTTTTAAGGCTGTTGGAGCCAAACTCTAATAGAAAAATTCGATTTCTTCATTTTACTAAATACATAGTAAATTTTTAATTTTTTCCCTCTGTATAATTAATCAATTTTTAACTAAAAATAATGCGCACAGAGCGAGAAAATATATAATTCAAATATTTTTTAAGTAAAATGAAAATATAGAATTTTGAAGTTAGATTTTGAATTCTTCATTTTATGCAAAAAGTATCGAAATTAAATATTTTTTCGCTCTGCACGCAGTCTTATATTTGAAAAAAGATTAGCGCTACAGAATGAAAAAATATTTATCTATAATTTTTGTTGAGTAAAATGAAGAATAGAATTTTTAGTTTAAGACTTGGGTCCAACGCCCGTAATTCGATTCTCAAACTCACGAGCAATGAAGTTTATAATTTTATAAGGTTCATTCACCGTGGAATTCAGAAGATTGCAATTTATTTTCCAGTTGATAAATTAATAAAATAAACTGAATGAACCTTTGAGCTAAATCTGGGACGGAACTGTTTGGAGTGTATTTTCCTTCGTGACTTCCTAAACCTACAGCACTCATTGTAGTCTTGGTGTTGCCAAACTTTTGAACCATACTTGGTTGCTGAGACATCATCTGCATCCAAATTATTCGCATATATTAAACCCCATATTTTTGACCCCATGAATGAATGAATGAAACCACATAAAGAAAAATTTTCTTTGTTTACCATAGAAGTAGAAAGTGTTTGCTGATTATTGTGTCTTCTCGCTCTTGGTTCTGTGCTCCAGACATTGATAACTGTAAATAAAGTTATATTTTCATTATATTTGTCATTCGAATTTTCAACAAAAATTCAAGGAAGAAAAGGTACTTTTTTTTAATGTCTGTGGATTATAGAGATTCGATTTTTTGGAGTGAGAGGTTTAAAAGTATAATAAATAATTTTTTAAGGATTATTTATACAATCGCACCATATATGTTGTTAATCAATTGTGTACAAAAACGGCTGCAGAATCCTGAAATCTAAATCTAATTCTGAAATGTTTGATGTTTGTGTTTGTTTTACTCACTAGGCATTTCGGGTGGAGTTTCCTTTTTGACATATTTCCCAACTACGCCTTCCTTAATTGTCCGTAAATCTTTATTTTTACGTGACAACATCTTGACTGTGACTACAATAGGCTTTAATAATATAAAAACAAAAACAACAATGTACACATAAACTATTGTTCTAATCAAATGTGTTGCAGTTTCGAAAACAATAAGTTGGAGTTCAACGCCGTTTCACGGGCAATTAATCTAAAGCAACTTTTCTGCATTTTACTCGATTTCTTAGAATTTAATTTAGTTTAGAGTTCACTAAAAAGTGCATCAACGCAAATGAAAAATATTACATATTTATATATGTATCTTTAATTGTCAAGTATAACTTGTATAAGGCAAAGTTGTATAAGATTAAGATTATCACGGTTCTGATACGACCAGGGTTGAGCACGTAATTTACAGTATATACGTAATTTACGTCCAAAATTATCCAAAATTTATTTTAGGTAATCGAGAATACGATAATTTAAAACTTCCAGGAGAATTTGAGAATTTATATTTCAAATTCAAGTACACTCGAGTCTCTCAAATGTCAACTTCCCAAATCTCAAGTTCTCCCAAATGTCAAGTCAAGTTTCTCTCAAATGTCAAGTCCGTATTTCTCAAACTCAAATCCCACTTGATAACTACTGCGCACGCTTTGCGTTTGGCATCTGATTGGTTGCTATTCGCGCGCAATTTAAAATGCTAAAAAATATTATATTATACGCAATACGCATGCCCAATTAATGTGACGCATGCGCAATTGATGTGACTATAGAGGATACAGAATTTCTTGACATTTGGGAGAACCTCTGGCAAAAATTTCTTAACATTTGGGAACAGGGTTGTCCACGTAATATACCTTAGGTAAATTACATGGGGTTTTTTACGTAATTTACGTACGTATATTACGTCCTCAGTTTTTTACAAAACGTAATATACGTTTTCAAGATGGCGCCATAGCATCTGATTGGTTGATATTAGCGCGCAATATTCAAAAATTGAGGTTATGTTTGTTCTTTCAGTTTTTTCTAATGTCCGCCATCTTTATTTACATTTATTACATTTTTCACATGTTTTTTACGTATATTACATTTTTTACCACGAAGTAATAGTAAGGAGTAGTATCTCTGTAAATGGGGGTGGGACAATTCCACCTCCAAGAATTGTGACAGGTACGGCGAATTAAGAACGTTTGCAGTATTTTTGTCATGCGCGTTGTTGGTTTAGACTAGCAGACGACTAGTTTGAATTTGGACGCGCGCGTTTTTGTTTTGCATGAAGGTGTTGTTTTGTGTCTTACACGTTTCTTGTCATTCCAGTGCAATCCAATGTTAGATATGTAAAAAGTATATAAATTAAATATAAAAGGAGAGCTATTACATGCCAGTAAGTATATTTTTGGAATAATTAAATGTAGTCATACATTTTAAAACATTTAAAATCCAGTTAAGACATAACCTCAAAATAACCAAACATAACCTCAAAATTCTGTAAAATCCTAATATAGAGGGGGAATATCACGTGACACGAAAACAACGCAATGCGCATGACAAAAATACTGCAAACGTTCTTAATTCGCCGTACCTGTCACAATTCTTGGAGGTGAAATTTTCCCACCTCTACCGGCCAAATACATAGGGAGATACTACTCCTTACTATTACTTCGTGTTTTTTACGTATAATACGTCAAAAACCTCGAGTGACGCGTCACAAGCCATCCCTGTTTGGGAGACTCGAGTCTCGAGTGTAATTAAAAAAAAATTATTATTACCAGATGTAAAAAGTCTGTTTTGAATTAATTTTTCATCGAATTCGCATCTATGTTATATTCTCAGCCAATCAGAATTACCATACACAATTACAAGAATTTTACAACAATTACATACAACAATAATTTATTGATTAATTCAATTCAAAACAAGCCTCCGGCTTCTGTGAAGGCACCTATTTAAGAAATAATAGAATTAATTGAACAAAAATTTTCTTACTAACGTCATCCACGGAATTTTACAGGAATAGGAAAAAATATGTGTGATATTTATATATGTGTCATATTTCGTGATTTATTTTTTTGTTTTTCAATTATACTTTTGGCAAAAAATCACTTCAAAATTTTTTTAGTTTTAAAAAATTCTTATACAATTAATTAACGAGCAGGTTTATTAAGATTAGTTTTGAATTTGAGTTTTGTAGTCTAGGATGTCGATGGAGTCGACGACCATTTTTGTCGGCAGCAATGCCAACCAAACAAATAGATTCTAAAAAAATATACATAAATTCCATAGAATTTCCAAGAAATATTTTTAAAAATGATTATTGAATTCCATTGGAATTTAAAACTTTCGATTGACATTTCACACAAAATTTCTATACAATTCCAAATCAAATATACAAAGAAATGTTTACAGCGCCGGATTTAAGTTTAGCGGCGCCCTGGGCACTAATAGTGTGGGGGCCCCCTTTGTAAAGGATTTAAAATTACAAATTACATAATATTTATTTTGCATATTTTTTTAATTTATCACAGTATAATTTCCACATTCTCATAGTAGTTTCATTTTTTGAGTGTCTGAAAATATAAGATCTAATTCGATCTTTTGTGGGGGCCCCCAGCTTGTGCTTTATATGCCCTTATGTAAATCCGTCACTGAATGTTTAAAACATGCAGTGTTGCCGTAAAAATTTTTGAAAGATAGAAAGAGAAATCCTTTCGAATTCGATAATTTTCACGCCATTAGAATCCTACTGATTGCTGAAAGGTTTTGAATTGCGCAAATAATATTATTATTATTATTATTAATAATATAATATTATTAGTATTTTTGTGATTCACTGTTGTTCACTGTCTAGGAACTTTCAGATACACTCGAGTCTCCCAAATGTCAAGAAATTCTTTATCCTCTATAGTCACATCAATTGCGCATGCGTATTGCGTATAATATATTTTTTTGCATTTTAAATTGCGCGCGAATAGCAACCAATCAGATGCCGAACGCAAAGCGTGCGCAGTAGTTATCAAATGGGATTTGAGAAATACAGACTTGACATTTGATAGAAACTTGACTTGACATTTGAGAGAACTTGAAATTTGGGAAGTTGACATTTGAGAGACTCGAGTGTATATTTTTTGGCAAAATCAGTGCCGTAATAGTAAATTTTGACGCCCTGGGCAAAAGCAGATCAGTGCACCCTTCACATATCCCCCCCAAGTCTTCACGCAAAAAAATCAGACTTAATTTTAACTTTGATTTTAATTTCATGGACAAAATTATAAATACAATGAATTAAAGAAATATAATCTTTTTATTTCAAATACACTCGTATCTTAAAAAAGCGATGTTACCAATATATCGAACACATTGTTGTCGAAAATCTGATTGGTTTAGAAACTGCGCGAATTGTGTGAATGTATCGAATTTGAAAACAATCTTCAGACTATTCTCGTTTTCAAAAAGATTATTAAGATAGAGAATACTAATTTTACAAAATTCATTGAAATTTTAGAAATATTTAAGGATTTCACGATATTTCAAAGAATTTTATGAAATTCATTCTGATTTTCAGTTTTAAGAGATTTTACCAGTTATTGGGGTTTTATAGAATCTAAAGAGATTTAAAGAATCTAAAAATTTAATGAAGAGTTTTCATTGGATTTTCAGGTAATTGAAAGTATTTATCGAGATTTCATGGGATTTTAAATAATTTTAAAGGATTTAACGACATTTTGTGTAATTTTAAGTAATTTTAGAAACTTTAAAGCTGTTTCAACGATTTTCACGAAGTTTCATTGGATTTTCAGATATTTTAAGGGATATTAAATAGTTTTAGGGACTTTTAAGAGGTTCAAGGGATTTTAAATAATTTTAAAGGATTTAACGATATTTTGTATAATTTTAAGTAATTTTAGAAACTTTAAAGCTGTTTCAAGGATTTTCGCGAAGTTCATTGGATTTTCAGATATTTTAAGGGATATTAAATAGTTTTAAGGACTTTTAAGAGATTCAAGGGATTTTAAATAATTTAAAGGATTTAACGATATTTTGTATAATTTTAAGTAATTTTAGAAACTTTATAGCTGTTTCGAAAAACGGAGATGTTTAGAAATATTAGAAATATTATCGATTTTAGAAATATTAAGTGATTTCACGGTATTTCGAGGAGTTTTATGAAATTTTAAAGGATTTTACGAAATTGCATGAAATTTTAAATAATTTTCAGATTTGACGATATTTCATAGTATATTAAGTTATTTTAATGATTTAAGGGCGTTGGACCCAAATGTAAAGCTCAAAATTCAATTCTCCATTTTACTCAACGAAAATTATAGATAAATATTTTTTCACTCTGTTAGCGCTAATCTTTTTTCAAATATAAAACTGCGTACAGAGCGAAAAAATATTTAGTTTCGATACTTTTTGCAGAAAACGAAGAATTAAAAATCTGATTTCAAAATGGAATATTTTCATTTCACTTAAAAAATATTTGAATTAGGTATTTTCTCGCTCTGCACGCATAATTATAGTTATAAATTGATTAATTCTACAGAGGGAAATAATTCCAAATTTAATATTTGTTGAGTAAAATGAAGAAATCGAATTTTTATATTAGAACTTAGCTCCAACACCCTTAAGGGATTTTAAGGCATTTTCGAGATTTCATTGGATTTTTAGGAATTTCAAGGGATTTCATGGGATTTTAAGTAATTTTATATGCGATTTGATGATTTTTGGAAGATTATAAGTAATTTTAAGCGACTTTAAGATAGTTTATGAGATATTAAGTAATTTGAAGAACATTTGTTTTCAGAAATTTTTTAGGATTTGGTGAGATTATATTAGATTTTCAAGAATTTTAAAGAATTTAATAAAATTTCATGGAATTTTGAGTAATTTTAAGAGATATAATGAGACTTTATGGGATTTTTAGTAATTTTAAGTAATTTTAAGTAATTATAAGGAATTTCACCAGATTATGAAGTATGTTAAAGGGATTTTAAGATATCGTACGGGAATTTTAAGTAATTATAACAAATTTTACGACGTTTTATGGGATATTAAGTAATTTTAAAGACTTTGAATGGATCTAATAGATTTTACAAAATTTCACCAGATTTTCAGAAATGTTAAGATATTTAATGAGACTTTATGGGATTTTGAGTAATTTTAAGTCATTCTAAGACTGATTCCTAAAATTACAGTAACATAACTTCTGTCTTCTTGCGTTCACGCTTGCAAATTCGTCTATCACATCATTGTATTCAAGGAATTTTGCGAATTGAAAAAATTTGCAATTTCTCGAAAAATATTAATTTTTACATATTTCCTATTTTGAAGAGATCGAAATTTATTTTAAATTGATCTTCATACTCAATTTCTGAAAAAAATTTTAAAATTTGTTTGCTTGACCTGCGCCCCGGTCTCCCCGCCCTCGTTACGGCACTGGGGAAAATGAGATTTTGCCATTTTGGACGAGAATATGTAATTGTTGGCTAGCTTACGATTGGCTGGCACCAATCATATATATATATATATATATATATATATATATATATATATAT
>CAJFCO010000183.1:717614-742602 GCA_904066015.1 Synergus gifuensis
GTTTATATATAAATATATAAACTGAACGAAATGGATAACGTGCAGCTTTAAATTTCGCGCCTCGATCTTCTGACTCTTTATCAATCCATTTAAAAAGTGTACTTTTCTCTGCAGTACATATTATTATTTATTTGCCCAACACACCATTAGTATAATAATATCAAAACTACATGAGAAAATAATTGACAAGTAAATTCATAAGTATTTAAAATGACTCATGAGTTTTTTAGGGGAAAATTCTAGTGGATCCGCGAGAACAGGAGAAACTTATATATGGCAACACTGTAAAACACTATTTTCAGGCACAAGCGACAAGGCAGAAGGCAGCACCTCTTGACGGGTTTTCGACGGTACTCGAATTTCTTGTTCGAAGTCTCAGTATTTTTTCAATTTTCACCCGTTTGCTGCCCTTTGTGAAAATGTGGAACGCGGTGGAACGCTCCTTGTTCAGTCTACGTGACCCTCGTCTCTAGTTTGAAAAACCGGCCAGGGTGCCTTGCTCCATCGAGTGAAGTACTCAACACAAAAGTAGTTTTTCGATGGTGCTCGCGGTGGTGGTGATGTCGGTGGTGGCGGCGACGTGAATCAAACTCTCGTCTCTCGTCTCGACGGAATTTCGCGCCCCGAGGCCAAATTATTCGACACTAACGGTGCTTTCACCAAATTCCAAAAACCAGGAAGTCCAACTTCCGAGAAAAAACACCAAGTGAAAAGAAAATTCGAGGAGGGGGAAAAGCACTTCCTATAAGAGAAAACTATTAAGCCACTTACCATTTTCCCCGAGAGTGATTTAAACCCTGTAAAATAAATCCTGAGAGTGAAAGACCTGGGGAAAATCGACCTTGTTACATAATAGTGGGTCCTTAGTGTTGAAATAGTTCCTCGTGTTGACGAGAAACGAGGGACGTGGGGATTGTGGACTGGAAAGGAAGGGAGGGGATTGTGAATTGGTGTGGCTTCCTGGAGATTCGAGGGTTTATTTTTCCGGGATATTGTGTTTTCGTTTTTCTTGAGATTTCTTTTGGATTCGACGCATCCCAAAGTCGCGAATGACGGGGCGAGCGTGCGTGCGTGCGTGTATGACAACGCCTTTCTTTGGAGCCTAGAATACGGATTTAGCCCGACGGAGAGGAGGTTTGTCTCAATTGTGGTGGTGTGACCCGGCTTCGAGACGAATTTGCCACCTACGACCCGGAATATCCACGTACAGTGGTTGGTAGTGAGGTTAATTTTTGTGAGTGAAGTGAGTGAGGAGGTTTTTTGCCAGGGAAGAGATTTTTCGATATATTTTCTGGATAAGTCGTCTTCGGGGCATGCAGTTTCCTGTGTGCGAATTGAGGGTAGTTTAGGAGTTTGGGAAGTGAGTGAATTAAGCTGGAGGAAGAAGGGTTGGGTAGAAGATTGTCCAGCAGTGCCTCTGAGGATAACAGAATGTCGTCAGCGACTTTTGTGGATCGAATCGATCCATTTGCCAAGCGTTCTTTGAAAAAAAAATCCAAAAAATCACAGGGTTCGTCCCGGTATAGGAACTCTCAGGATGTCGAGCTGCAACAGCTACCTCAGCTCAAAGGTTAGTTTTTTTTGTCTCTATATCACCGGAAATGCCTATTAGATTTGACCTGTCTGGCTAGATCTGTAATTTAGTTGGTAGTGAAAGAGAAAACGATTGTATTTCTCGTCTTTTCAATTTGATATAAACCTCTAGAGTCTAGAGTTCTACATGAGGTGGACTAGTGGGGAAAAAGTGAAAAAACTGGCATCGGATTATTAATCGATTTCTAGCCTAACCTGAATTATTCTGACAGGTGAATTTTTTTTCTGTATGAGTGGAACTTAACCTCTTCGATTTCTCTCTATGTGCTTATTTTATTCTTTTTGGCGATTTAAAAAAAAATTAGAAAATAGTTGCATTTTAAAGTGTTAAATTGGAAAACTCTTGACTTTTGAAATAAGAAGAATTGGAAAGCATATTTCTGTTTAATTCAAACTGTAATGATTTGAAAAATGATTGACGCTTAAAACAAATGACTTTTAATTTGAAACACTTATTGCACTACAATTGGCAATTGAAAAATGAATCCTTCGAATAATGATTGATCAACAGAAGTATAAATAACGTATCTGTGAAGTTGGTTTAGACTCTAGTGTCTAAACTGTCTTAAACTTATTTTAAACGATATAAGTCTTAAACTAATTTTATGTCGATTCTTTTATGTTAACCATCTTCTCTAATTATTTTATTTGAATTTCGTTTTTCAATTAGATTTATATTTATATTATAAACGAAAGTACGATCAAGATATTCGAGCGGTTTTAGCGAAATATTAAAAGTTGCACAGGTCTTGTCTTCTAAAGGAATTCATTTTATAATTTATAAACATATTTTTTTGCATTTATTGATACTATGATAAAGAAATGTAAGAATAATATTTAATCAATAATTAATCGTCTGTTCAGTCCTCAGTTTTCAAAAATGCAGAAATTTCAGAATCCACTAATTCCAGAAATTTGTGAGAATAACTCAAGTCTAGAAGGGTGATTGCAGTTATCAATTAATCAACTTTTTGACTCTCATGTTCCAGTAGACATACATCTTCCTTTTAATTAGTGTGGCAATGAGAATTTTATCAAATTTTTTATATCTCTCTTCATATTTGTTTTAATAAATTTTTCCGAGTTCCTCTCGACATATTTTACCTTCTCACAATAATCAGCAGGTTTAAATAAATATTTTTTAATTACTAACGAAAATGTCAAGACTTTTTAACTGCGAGCTTTATTTATTTTGCGTAAATGTAATGTGAAATTGAATTAAAATATGCAAGCTTTGAGGATTTAAACATACGGGATTTGCAAATCTAAATGTTTGAGGTTTCTAAATTTGAATTAATTTGACTTGCAAAGCAGAGAATTTAGTGCTTTTAGAAAGCACTGGGTTACCTTCAGATTTTCTTTCGGATTTGAATTTTTCTGTCAAATTTTTCTTTCAGATTCTAATTTACTTTTTCAAATTTTTTAAAGCTCTTATTCTTTAATAGAAATATTGATCTACTTGAAAAAATAAGTAAGTAGAGGTCAGTCCTGCAACATTAATAATTAGTGCTTGTAAGGAAAATCAATTTCGATGTAGTTCTTTATAGATGAATTAATTAATTCTTAGGAGATATTTTTATCCGGTGAAAATATATATGTACAGGGACAGCTGAAAATTAGGTACTCTAATCAAATTAATTAATGAAAGCCTTAAATACAAATATTATGGCTCTTCAATTTATAATCAGTTAAAAATCAAAGTGGCACTGTGTCAAAAATATATTTTTTTGGTTATTGCGTAAGGAACATAGTCGAGACGCGTGATAATAATTTTAAGCAGCTAAGATATGCGGATTGAGTGAAAGAGGTATTTCTGTGACGTCAAACGATATGTTGCTCCGGTAATATGAAATTGGCAGTGATTCCGCCGGAAGTTGCTATTTGCTTTCCCTAATGTCACGAGTCAAGGGCCTCTTTCAAGAGAAGAGACTCGTGCGCAATGACCCTAATACTGACCGATTTCATAATAAATTTAATCCAATTAGCCCGAGACGATAAATTCAATATTGTCATTTATAAATTATACCATCAGTATGTTTCAAATTTTCATAATTATGCATCAGAATAATAAATAGGAAGACATAATTTAACATTTTGAAATTTAATTTTGAGTCTTTCTATTTCTGATTATTTATTTGATTAATTTTTTTTCTTTTTTCTTTTTTTTTTTTAATAGAAGCAAAATAGGTGTTTTTGAATGAATTTTGCAGAAAATTAAGGGGATAAATGAGGAAACTTAATTCAAGTAGCTGAAACGTTTAGATCACTATCCATTTGAGAATAGCACCTGAGGTCGTAATATAAACTCTATTTCAATAATTGACTTAAATCATTAAATGTATCGCCTTGTTGGGCTCGCGGCGGTCATTTTACACACTGGTCGAACTTTTTATTGAGTTTCGTTAGGATCAAATTTACTTATTACGTAAAACTTCGCGAGTATATTCCCGTCGCTTCAACTGTGTGATTGTTGTGTCCCACCTGCCTGACGTCAACTTGTAAAACGGTCAATTTGCTCAGTTGGCACCCATGAGACTTTTCACTTAATTTTAATCGAGCGGTCCATTGAAAAAAGCCAGACAGAAGCCACCCTTATTTCAATTTTAAATTCCATTTTATATTCCATATTCTACCATCAAGTTCATTTTATTCTTCACATTAATGCTTCAATGTTTCGAAAGTGAAAAACGCACTTTTGAAATTTCACATACACAAAATTTATTTTCAATTTCTAGAAAGTTAAGAATTTTTGTTTTCAAACAGAGAATAATAAATGAAATTAACTAAGCACTTTTTCTTTTCGAGAGAGAATAATTTATCTTGGCCTTCATTTCATTCATTTCTTGCACAGCAATAATTTCTTTTTCGTGATTACGAATTCGTTTGTCTAACCACTCTTGTGTAATTGGCAAAGGGACGTCGGGCTTCCTTGACCGATAAGACAATCGAAGATTGGGGAATAAACTCATTTCATCCCTCGACGAAAGATTTTCTTGATTTTTTTCGTCACATTTTTCGACTTAATCACATTTTTCAAATTATTTCATTCCAAAATTAATTTTTATTCTCATATCTTAAAAATACTACTTCCCTGTATTGGAAAAATTTAGAAATAGTTAGAGAACTTGAAATTGAAACAAGAATCAGAAAAAATAAACCGACAAGTTTTTTCAGAAAAAGCAGGGTGGCCACATGTCAGGGAAATGTAAGGAAAATGCGAGTAGTTGCCAGGGAAAATAGAAATTGATATTTATGCTAACTATGTTATTTATGTCGTATTGCATATATAGATTTTATAGTTTATTTAACAGATTTTTGAAACTTTCCAAGGATTTCGAAGGATTATAAAGAATTTCCAGGCATTCTTTGAAATTCTTTGGATTTCTAATGATTTCAAGAGATTTTCAATAATTTTAAAAGATTTTCAGAGGTTTCTAGGAATTTAAAGAGATTACAAGAGATTTGTATATTATTAAAAATATTTAGTGGAACTTTAAAGGACTTCATGAAATTTTAAGAAATTTTTATAACTTTCAAAAGATTTTGTGAAATTTCACAAAATTTTAAGAGATTATTAGATTTTTACGTATTTTAAAGGATTTAAAAGTTTTTCATGGAATTATAAAGGATTTAAAGAAACTTGGAAGAGTTTTAAGAAATTTTAACATAAATATTCTTGTGTAATTTTAAAGGATTTTAAAAGGCTTGTAAGAATTTTAAGAAATTTTGATTCTTTTAAAGTGATTTTAATGGATTTGATTGAAATTTTGAAGAATCTCACAAGATTTTTTTGATTTATAAAAGATTTCGTAAAATTTTTTGGAATTTCAAGAGGTTTTCCAGAATTTTAATAGATTTTAAAGAATTTGTGACATTTTATAGGATTTTAAATATTATAGTTAAATTTCGAGGATTTTTAAGATGTTTCTAGGAATTAAAAAAAATTTTAACTAATTTTAAGGGATCTCAATAAGTTTCCAATAATTTTAAGAGATTTTGAAATATTTCAAAAGATTTTTAAAAGATTTTGTAGAATTTTGAAGGATTATTGTTTGTTTTGTCAAGGATGCAAACAAATTCTGTTTGATTACATGAAATTTTCTTTAAATCAATCAAATTATCGCTTCAAACAAATAATCATTCTTCTAATCGAACATATTTAAGCAGGGTGTCTACCGTCCTAGAATAAAAAAAATAATAATAAAAAAAAACCTGGAAAAGTCCTTGAAAAATGCTCATGGCCCTGGAATTTTTATTCCCTTAAAGAAAAAAAGGTTTTTTTTTTACCTGTCCTTTGCTTTATCGACACGTATAATGATCTTCGAATTTATCATAATAAACAATTTATAATTGAAATTTCATAATTTAAATTTATCATAGAAACAATTATATAAGTTGCGAATTATGTGTATTAATTTTTTAATAGAGTTAATTGTATAATAATAAAAAAATACCTGGAAAAATCTATTTTTTGTCCTGAAAAATCTGGAATTTTTTTTTAAAACACAGTTGACACCCTGAATTTAAGGAAAAAGATATTTATAATTTGAATGGAAGTTTTCTCTGAAAGTAATAACTAACGTCCCAAAGTAATAACTAATATCAAATGTAGACTCAACACGGAAAAAATTATTTATCGAAACTTTCCTTGACTGTCATCGATTTTTGGATAGGACAAGAGTTTTCATATATTTCACTAACTTTTATCTAAATCTCAAGCACTTTTCAGAAAATAATTCTAAAACAGTTTTCGAAATTTTTCCGTGGTGAGATATAAAGTGAGAAAAAAATTTGAAGACTTCTTGAACCATTTCGAACAGAAATTTGCTCAGAAATTTGTCAAACTTTCTATGAAACTAAAATGAATTTATTTTCTTTTCGAGATGACCAGTTAGATGGACGAAACGATTCGGGACAACGAGAGGTTACATGATTGCGATAAAGTCCACCTTGCGATGGACAGTGTCGTTCACCTCTGCCAATAAAACGGCATCCTAGTAGACGGCGCGCTCTATCCTCAATGTTATGCACTGAATACGCACGTGGCTTTTATGCACGTGCGTTTTCAAATAGCGCAAAATCCTCAGACAAATCAATAAATACCCTTGCCACGATTGATTTAATCGTAACTACTCGGAAATATTTATTTTATTATGTAATATTTATATTATATTTAATATTTATTTTCAGACACTCAAAAAATGCAATTACTAATTTCCAGAGCTGAATAAAATGCTTCTCAAAATGTATTTAAAATGTAAAATGCAAAATAGGTTTACAAAATCTATTTAAAATGGAAAATAGAAAATGGTTTTCTATTTTCTATTTAAAATGAAAAATGCAAAATGCATATTTGAAATAGGATAGTGAAAAATGCAAAATGGATTTTTATTATTTTTAATAAAGTTTCATTTCATTTCTAAAGTCAATTATAAATTATAATTACGTAAAATTTCTTAAAGAATAATTATTATTATTTGCGCAATAAGCAAGTGCGGATCCAGAAAAATATTTCGGGGGGGGGGTAAAATATCTATGAACAATACATCGATTTTTTGTATCTTTATTATTATTATTATTATTATTATTATTATTATTATTATTATGTCCGATATACAATGTCAAAAGTTTCGGGGGGGGGTTGAACCCCCCCCTTGATCCGCCCCTGGCAATAAGGCATACATCTCTTCGAATTTTTTTTTTTGACCTGTGATTAACTAACTTATCCAGGGAAGAACGAAAAAAAAATGGAAAATGGTATTTTAAGTGGAAAATATAGGTTGAAAATCTATTTAAGATGGAAAATGCAAAACCCAGCTCTGCTAATTTCAAAACTGATTTCTTACGTGAAACACACGAAATCAAAATGTGGTTCATATTAGAATTCATATCCTTGGTCGACACTTTTGTCACACGGAAAAAATAAGTGTTCCAAATAATGGAAAAAGTTTGCGAAATTTTAACAAAATAGCAGTTCACTTTTGAACAGACCCCAATTTTAATAAAATTTCGTATAAATTTATCAAATAGTGGATTACGTTTACGAATATTTGAAAAAAATTTTACGAATTATTGACATTCATTATGTGAACAGCAATTTTCCAATTTTTATTCCATAGTTTGTCACAATGTCTAAAAAAATTATCAGTTTCTTAAAAACAGAATGATCCACTTTTTAAATTGATTGGAATAGAAAATTTCTCAAACACAGAAACGAAAAAGTGAACTGCTAATCAACGAAAGAGTCTTAAAAAGTTTTACAATTTTTCACAAAGTGTTTTATGCTGACTCACTTCTGCTCTCTTCCGCGTATTTTTCGGTTGTGTTATTAGTGACAGAATATGGTATCCCGATTGTCTTTATTAGTATTAGTGATCATAGCTATAACCACGTGACCATACAACCGACGAACTGAATACTTGAAGAAATAGTCATTCAATATAAGAATAAGAATATATTTGTTTGTGAGTAATGTAGAAGGTTTAAACAATAAATGTCTTTTTTTATAGTTATGTAACAAATATATTTAAACATACATTACATTGATAATAGACTGAATATAATCGGGTTTAAGTGAGTTGACGACAATGAAAGAAAATGAAGCGACAAGTTCTAAGACCAGTGTGGTCGAAAGGTATGTTTTGAGTGGTGTCAAAAATGCGAATGAATTACAAAGTTTGAATTCGTAGGGTGCAAGGCACTTACTAGTAAAATTTTGTGGGCGTAGTTATTTTCGTCGATTGGTTAATACGAGAAAAGGTAGGGATTTTAGACGACAACTAATTTACTAAATTTTCCATTGACCTGAAGGGTCCAATATTGTCTCCATATGGTTCGAGTGAAAGTAAGGATGCTCATAAATCTATAGTTATAAAAAAGTGACCATTTAAGATTTTGTGGACAGTATACTAACAGGATTAAAATAATACATGTTGGGTCCAAGAGTTTAAGGACTTATAGCAATAAACGTAGTTTGGTTTTACAATCTATTTTCGAAGGTATGAAAAAATGTTGGAGATTGTTAAATGCTAAGATTGGAATTTAGTATACCTTAAAAAATAAAATCTGAGATTTCACTAAATAGCGAAATTATTATTAGGGACAAAATATAATATTGTGATAGTAAATGTTATATTACTAAAGGTTGAATTTATATTAGGACGCAACAATATTAATAACGTTAGTTATTAACAAAATAGTAATAAAATACTAATAAGACTCATAAAATATTGTTAATGAAATACTGATAAAATTAGTAATTAAAAAGAATTTAAAAAGAATTAGGCGAGTTTCAAGACTTTAAAGTAATTACTAAATTTTTAAAAGTTTTTCAAGGGATTTTAATTCATATTAAAGAATTTAAGGGGATTTCAAGCGATTCTAGGTGATTTTAGTGAATTTAAATTAACTTTAAGTGATTTTATGGAGTTTTAATTAATTCAAAGCGATATATAAATATATTATTCAAAGCGATATATAAATATAAATATCTTTTATATTTTCAAAAATTTCAAAATAAATTTCAAAAATCTCATCTTTGGATCGGGACCTCGAAAAATTTCTACCCATCACTGATCTGTTTCTCGCAAGTGGTGATCGGTTCATGAATTTAGTATATAAGAGCGATTCGAATAAGCAGACTCAGCGTGTGGCGTGCGTCAGCGAATAGCGTTATATATGTATTAGTTATAGTTATATGTAGGATATTATATGATGTGTATGTGTTTGTGTTCAAAATTAGGCATTATAAGACTTGTGTATATGTATATGTATGTATGACCTCCTCAACGTCCACACGCATTCAACATGTAAACAAAAACGTATCTATTTTTTTTTTCGAATCGGCAACACTCTACGAAAATATGAATAACACTTTGTTAAAATTTCACAAACTGCTTTCGGATCATCGATAAATAACTGTTACACTAGTTCTTTTCCTTTTTACTCAAATTTTTACAAACATTTTTCTAATGACTCGTCAATTTATCTCATATTTTAACAAAATTGCATATCAAACTTTACAAAGTTAACTCTGTCCAAAAGTGAACTGCTATTTTATTAAAATTTCGCAAACTTTTTCCATTATTTGGAACACTTATTTTTTCCGTGCAGTTCTTTAGATGAAAGAATTGCAGCATATGAAGTAAATGAATTGCGATTTGGGTTTTTATCGAAATTCAATAAATTGACTCCATCTGAAGTAGCACACACGGAGAAAACTGGATATTAAACCGTAATACCTATCAATTTAACTATGGGACGACTATCTAGATATTTAGATATAATATCTTGATATTAAAATATATAATCCAAATACTCTAACATCCAATATTTTAATATCTGGATATTAAGTTTTAATATCAAGATATTATATCTAAATATCTAGACAGTTGTCCCATAGTTAAATAACTAGATATTACGGTTTAATATCCAGTTTTCTCCGTTGCACAG
Source organism: Synergus gifuensis (assembly GCA_904066015.1). Lineage (NCBI taxonomy): Eukaryota > Metazoa > Arthropoda > Insecta > Hymenoptera > Cynipidae > Synergus > Synergus gifuensis. The sequence goes on from CAJFCO010000183.1 coordinate 727,659, forward strand.
TGTCAAAAAAGATTATTTAGTGTTTACAAAGATGATCTGGACTCTAATATAGAAATGGAATTTCTTCTATTTCAACAATTTTGTTCTGAATTGCTTGAATTTAAACCTGAAACTGGAGTTATTAGCAGAGAACAAGCCATATACTCATTAATTATTGAAAAAGAAGTTCGAGAGACCTTTCCAAATACTGGAAAGCTTATGAAATTCCACGTCTAGTGGTGCCAACCAGATTTTTTTTGACCTTCTGAAAAGAATACAGCACGTGAGAAGTTTTAAAAAAGAATTCAAGATTTTCTCAAATTTTGTACCTTGACTTCAACTTTTTGCATGACCTAGGAAAATTGTTGCAAAAATTTGAAAATTATACGACATAGAGCCTAAAACTTCATCTTTAATTTAAGCTAAAGAAACTTAAAAAATTTTCATTGGTTCTCGAGATACGATTAAAAATGTTCAATCGTGTCTGAGTTGAGTTTTAATAGACGATTACGGTTCTCGGCCGGTCTGCTGCTCACCTCCTTCGTTTAGGCAGGACCAAATAGGCCACGCATAGAAGTGGCGCTTAAGTGGAGCCCTCTTATGCTTTTGATTCTGTTCATTAGTAATTTTGATTTAAAATTATTAAAAATTTTTAATAACATTTATTGTTAATTGTTATTATTTACAATTATTTACAATATTATCCCCATACTAACGAATAGAATAATGATATAAGAGGCATAAGAGGACTCCACTTAAGCGCCACTTCTGTGTGTGGCCTATTCGGTCCTACCTCAACGAAGGAGACGAGCAGCAGACCGGCCGAGAACCGTGATTGTCTATTAAAACTCAACTCAGATACGATTGAACATTTTTAATCGTATCTCGAGAACCAATGTAAATTTTTTAAGTTTCTTTGGCTTAAATTAAAGATAAAGTTTTAGGCTCTATGTCGTATAATTTTCAAATTTTTGCAACAATTTTCCTAGGTCATGCAAAAAGTTGAAGTCAAGGTACAAAATTTGAGAAAATCTTGAATTTTTTTTTAAAACTTCTCACGTGCTGTATTCTTTTCAGAAGGTCCAAAAAAAATCTGGTTGGCACCACTAGACGTGGAATTTCACTGTTTTTTAAAAAAATATTCTATCTCTTTTTTTTACCGAGTTATCGTAGTTCAAAGTCAGCAGTGATTTTTAATAGTGCTTGCGCCAATCGTACGGACAATTTCCGACGGTACTGTACATAACTTTGATGATAAGTACTTGTACTGATGACGAGAGGTCGTTTTCGAAATTGGATCTAGTGAATGATTCATCTAGGGTATCAATGGCTCAAAAAAGACTAAACAACTTAATTATCGTAAGCATGAAGCGTGACATTGTACAGGATATCAAAGTTGAGGACATAATAAAAAATTTTGCTGAAAAGAAAGCACGTAAACGCGTCATTTAATCTTATAAATATAAATATATATCAAATTATTTTATATAATTATATATATATATATAATTTTACATATATATATATATATAAATATATATATTCTTATATATAAAATGAGAAGTTTGTATTTTACACCATGTAGAAATTAAATTATGAGAATGTGGAAATTACACTGATAAATTAAAAAAATATGCAATAAATACTGTGTAATTTGTAATTTTAAATCCCTTACAAGGGGGCCCCCACACTATTAGTGCCCAGGGCCCCGCTAAACTTAAATCCGGCGCTGCTTTCGCTCAAATCAGACTCAAATATAATATAAAAAATTTAAGACGAGATGAACATACTTTAGCATATTTTCTTTAATCTTAGAAATTTTCAATTTTATATCTCAATAAATTTAGAAGTACACTCGAGTCTCTCAAATGTTGACTTTCTAAATCAGATACCAACGCGTTGCGCTTGGTATCTGATTGGTTGCTATTCGCGCGTAGTTTAAAATCCTAAAAAGTATTATATTATACGCAATACGCATGCGCAATTGATGTGACTATAGAGATAAAGAATTTCTTGACATTTGGGAGAACCTCTGACAAAAATTTCTTGACATTTGGGAGACTCGAGTGTAACGTTGCAGAGAAAAAATGTCGGTAAGGTAGGGATCGGATAAGTAATACATGCCCTTAAGGCAGGAATTTCTTTAGATTTCATAATTTCTCTCTTTGTAAAGATTGCACCATATTTTTTGTTTAATTTCGCTGCTTATTTTGTCAAAAACACGATTTCAATATTAGTCTTTTACAATGTAAAAGATAGCGGCAGTATCTGTCGAAGCCAGAGTATTATTATCGCCCTCGATTTGACGATATCATGACACTTACCACATACCATTGTTAATCCACACCAAAGCTTCTTACAACCGGCGCTTTGAGCAACTCACAAGAGTGCGCAACATTCGCTGAGCAAACTTTTATTTTTAAATTCATATTATCTTAATTTATTTTAATTTTATTATAAATTATGGCTTCGTATTCGATATTGAGTAATCCAGTCTTGATTAAGTTCTAAACTTTGTATAGTAACAATGATTTAAAACTTATTTAAAGCTTCAATAACAATCGATAATATATAGACAGAATCATTAATTAGGTTTCTAAAAATCAAAGTAAATCAAACTTGTAATAAAGCATAAATCAATAGAATAATTATTAAATGAAAATAATGATTAGGTTAAATATAACGAACTAGGCATGGTGGCATGGTATGCTAATTTTTGAAGTTTCAATTAGAACATACATTTGTAAAACGTCCACCGCAGCGAACTGGTATATTATTAAGAATATAGTGGGCACATGATATTGAGTTGAATCCTGGTAATTAATTGATGTAATCAGTGCGCAAGATTTAATTCAAATGCACCTACACACGTTTAGGTGTAAATTGCAAAATATGCCGTCGTGTTTAATTTCTTAATATAACTGCAATTACAAATTAGATACAATGTTGAATGTTCAGGGTGGCTACATGTCAGGGATATTTTACTATAAGAGCAAATTAGTTATACCAATTATACATTCATAATAATAAATATTTTTAATAAATAAGAGTCAATAAACCTTCGTTTCATGTAGACGAAGGTTTATTGACTCTTATTAGCTATAAATATTTATTATTATGAATGTATAATTGGATAAACTAAATTGCTCTTATGGTAAAGTATCACATGCCCTTAACAGATTTTAGAAACTTTCCAAGGATTTCTAAGGTTTATAAAGAATTTGCGGGCATTCTTTGAGATTCTTTGGGTTTCTAATGATTTCAAGAGATTTTCAATAATTTTAAAAGAAATTTAAATTTTAAATTAATAATCCCTTTAAATTTTCTAGAAATTTAAAGAGATTACAAGAGATTTGTATAATATTTCAAAGATTTAGTGGAATTTTAAAATGACTTCATGAAATTTTAAGAGATTTTTAAGAAAGCTTAGGGAATTCAAAGAATTTAAAGGAATTTTAAAGTTCCTTGTGGAATTTTTAAGGATTTTAAAAAGCTTGTCGGAATTTTCAGTAAATTTGATATTTTAAAGTAATTTTAAGAAATTTCATTGTTCCTCGTAGAATTTTAAAGGATTTCATGAGATTTTTATGATTTTTAAAAGATTTTGTGGAATTTTACAAAATTTTAAGAGATTGTTACGTATTTTAAAGGATTTTAAAAGGCTTGTAAGACTTTTAAGAAATTTTGATTTTTTAAAAGTGATTTTAAGGGATTTGATTGAAATTTTGAAGAATCTCACAAGATTTTTATGATTTATAAAAGATTTTGTAGAATTTTTTGGAATTTCTAGAGGTTTTTCAAGAATTTTAAGAGATCTTTACGTATTTTAAGAGATTATAAAGAATTTTAAGAAGCTTGTAATTTTAAAAAATTTTGACATTTTTAAAATGATTTTAAAGAATTTTGAATAAAAATTTCAAAATTATTTTTGATTTTTAAAGGATTTTGTGAGATTTTTGTTTACAAGAATTTTTATTTAAAGATTTTAATGTATTTTAGGGAATTTCAAAGTTCCTTATTGAATTTTAAAGGATTTCACAAGATTTTTATGATTCGTAAGAGATTTTTTGAAACTGTAAAGGATTTTATGGAATTTCAATAGATTTTAAAGAATTTATGACATTTTATAGAATCTTAAAAATTATAGTGAAATTTTAAGGAATTTCAAAAGATTTCGGCGAATTTTAATGTCCTTTTTTTTATTTGCTTTCTTTCGAAAATGGTTTAGGTTTTGAATTTATATTTGCAGCACAAGAATGTATATAGGACGTAGTTCATAGCACAAGTTTTTTTGACAAAAAAACAAAATGGCGAAGCTGAGTTTTTTTTTAATTGTGTGTTTTTGGAAAATGGTTAGAAATATCAAAGTTTTGTTTGCGTCACAATGTTGTGTGTCTTTCAGACTATCCAGCACAATATTTGTTTTTTCGAAAAAATCAATTGGCAAGGCTGAGGTAAAAATATGTTTTTTTTATGTTTGGGGTCAAATTTTCATTTTTTCAAAAAATCTTTTACGGCACAATAGAGCATAAATCTAGCATAATTCAGCACAATTTTCATTTTTGGGAATTTTAAAGTTGGCGTTGCTAACTTCCTGGACATCGAATTTTAAGAGATTTCAATATGTTTCTAATAATTTTAAGAGATTTTGATGCATTGTAAGAGATATTAAAGTTCTTCGTGGAATTTTCAAGTATTTCAAGAGATTTTCAAAAGATTTTGTGGAATTTTGAAGGATTGTAGGAAATTTTAAGAGATTTCAAGGAATTTTAAGAGATTTCCTCACCCAGAAAAAAGTATTTTTGAATCAAATAAACATATCTTTGATATATAGAAATCTCAAATTTTAAGTGGTGTGAAGTGATTTTAAATTTCAAAAGATTTAAAGTGATATTATACGAAATTTTTGAAAAATTTCATTAGTATTTTTATTGAAAATTCCTTCGCATTTTGATACTTTTATTTCAGACTTTTCTCTGAAAGTCGGGGAAATGTCAGGGAAATGAAGAAATTGAATCTTGTGGCCACCCTGAATGTTGGGTAAAGTAGTTTGACAAATACAAGGAATTACAAGACTAAAATGATCACAAGTACTGATTTAATCAAGAATTTTGTATGTGTGTGTATGGATGTATGTCACGATCCAGCAATTTCTTGAAAACGCGTAAAGATAAATTGATGAAATTTTGCATAGTTATTCCACTATATACCTAGTTGAATTTCTTACAAAGGTTTAACAAAATATTTAATTTTACAAGTTTATTTTAAATATTCAAAATTTAAAGCTGATGTAAGGAAAACGTAGATTCCTTTTATCGAGACGAATCGATTGACCTATATAATTAATGCATTTCATTAAGAAATAAGGATGCTATGGTTAATTGTATTTTAAAAAATTAATTTTTCGACTATAACTTTTCAAATAACCAAAATTTTAAGTCGACGTAAGGAAAATAAATATTCTTTATGTCAAGACGAATCGATTGGTCTATAATATTATTTCATTTCATTGAAAAATAACAAAGTTATGGCTCCATTTAAATTTAAAAAATTAGTTTTTCAACTATAACTTCTCAAATATTCAAAATTCAAAGCTGACGTAAGGAAAATAAAGGTTCCTTGCGTCGAGACGAATCGATTGACCTATAAGATTAATGCATTTCATTGAAAAATAAGAAAGTTGTGCTTTATTGTAATTTTTGAAAATGCATTTTTTGAATATAACTACACAAATAATCAAAATTTAATGATGATGTAAAGAATACTTAATGCTTCCTCTATGAGGAAGTATTAAGTATAAAAATAAAAATAAACAAAATAACTTTGTTATTTTTCAATGAAATGAAATAATATTATAGACCAATCGATTAGTCTCAACGCAAGGAACATTTATTTTCCTTATGTCAACTTCGAATTTTGAATATTACAGAAGTTATAGTCGAAAAATTAATTTTTGAAAATACAATTAACCATAACATCCTTATTTTTTAATGAAATGCATTAATCATATAGGTCAATCGATTCGTTTCGACATAAGGAATCTTTATTTTCCTTACATCATCTTTGAATTTTGATTATTTGAGAAGTTATAGTGAAAAAATGAATTTTACGAAAATTATAAAGTACATAAAACTTGTAAAATTAAATATTTTGTTAAACCCTTGTAAGAAATTCAACTAGGTGTATAATGAAATAACTATGCAAAATTTCATCAATTTATCTCTACGTGTTTTCAAGAAATTGTTGGATCGTGACACACACACACACACACACACACACGCGGACAATTTTTCAGGACATCATGTTAGATATATTGACATTAAAATATGTTGAAAAAAACCTTTTTTAGGAAACTGGATTTTGTCACCACCACAAAGCTTCCTCTATGAGGAAGCAAAATGATCACAAGTACTGATTTAATCAAGAATAAATAATTAATTTTGTTTAAAAATTTACCTGAGACGGGTCTCGAACACTAACTTGTAACTCTACAATTCATAGACATTGTAGTTTAGTTTTTTGTAATGAAGTATTGTTTTTAGTGTAAAAAAATTGATAGAATCCTGAAAATAAAATATAAAATTTATTAAAAATTGACGAATCTTGAGGATAAATGACGTTAAAAGAGATAAATGTACTTCGAACAATTGAAAATCGGAGTGATCACAAACATAGGTGATGCCCAACTCACCCAATTGACTGCGCCACTGATTGACTCGGTCATTGTCAAGATCAAAAGCGTTTCTCCTGGGTTCTGGCTCTGCGGGTGTGGGCGACTGAAAATAATGTTCTTGTTAACCTTATGTTGGCCCTTCTATAATTTATTTGATAGTTGATAACGTTGCATTTTTGATGCAGAATCTATTTTAGAATAAAATTATACTTTAAAGTATTTTCAAAAATGGGAGATTTATTTATTTATTCTTTTAATAAAATTTCATGGTAGATAAAACAAAAACCGAATGAATGATGAATAAGTTTCTCATTTTACAACAATAGCGGAAACATTAGTAATTCTTGAGAGATTGAAGTTTAATACAATGTCCCGTCAACCACAATCATAAAATTTTTCTTTTACTCTATGAATCTTTTCACATAGGTCATTTTTATAATTCTGTACTCACTCAGCATATAAATTTTACAGGCAAACAGAAACAAGAGATTTAAAATTCAACTCGAGTTGCTTAATTAAATTGAAACTTTCTCGTGTTATGCTTGTGTAATTATTTATGAGGCACATGAATTATTTACAAATTTAGGAAAGAGATTTTACGATTTTTTGAAACCTGTCAGGTATTACCAATTTCGTTTTTTATTCATCTGCCGGAAGTTTTTATTTGTCGAAAATAAATAAACATTGTTTATTTAATTATATTGTTTATTTATTTATATTTTTTATTTATTAAGTGCTCGTCGAGATATCGTTTTATGTGGGGATACTTTTTATTTTTACAACATAGGCGCTTTTAATTTTTTATTTTAATTTATAATTAAAAAATATTTTCTCGTAAATTTTTTATTTGCAATTAAGGACGTGTGGTAATTATCATATGCGCAAATTCAGTGTACCTGGGTTTATTTTTACAATTTTTACTTTAAATAAAAAAATAATACTGCAGTTTTTCTTTTAATCAAATTTAATTCCTCTCTAAAAGTTCTAAGTTCCTAGTTTTCCCTTTTCCCAAAACAACTAATAAACTCTAAAGGCCAATGTGGAAATCTTGTCTATCGCCTCAGGCAAAGACTTTACTGACTTTGTATGTTTGCAGCCCTGATTCGCGACACTCTATTCGTAATTTCTGTCTTCTTGTTATAAGCAGGGCCGTATGCCTTAGAATTCAAATTGACATTGAACTGTTACAAGGCTTTAATATTGCTTTAATTGCACATATAAATTGTACTAATGTGTATATTGTATATATATTATAAAATATGTATTCATAAAATAATTTTGTTAATTTTTTATTTTATTTACTATTTATTTACAATTTTCAGGGTGGCCACACACCAGGGAAGGCAGGGAAATGCGAGTAGTTGTCAGGGAATATAGAAATTAATATTTATGTTAATTATGTTATTTCTGTTTAAGATTTTATAGTTTATTTAACAGATTTTAGAAAATTTCCAAGGATTTCGAAGGATTATAAAGAATTTTTCAGGCATTCTTTGAAATTCTTTGGGTTTCTAATGATTTCAAGAGATTTGCAATAATTTTAAAAGATTTTAAGAGTTTTATAGGAATTTAAAGGGATTGCACGAGATTTGTATAATATTTAAAAGATTTAGTGGAATTTTAAAGGACTACATGAAATTTTAAGAGGTGTTTAAGAAAGTTGAGGGAATTCAAATAATTTTAAGGAATTGTACAGGATTTTAATTAGCTTATAAAAATTTTAAGAAATTTTGATTTTTTCAACTAATTTGAAAGGATTTTAATGTTCCTCATGGAATTTGAAAGGAATTCATGAGATTTTTATGACTTTCAAAAGATTTTGTAGAATTTTATGGAATTTCAAGAGGTTTTCAAGAATTTTAAAAAGCTTGTAAAAATTTAAAGAAATTTTAACATTTTAAAAATGATTTTAAGGAATTTAAATATTCCTCGTGGAATTAGAAGAAATTTCAAAAATTATTTTTTATTTTTAAAAGTTTATATGTGGAATTTTACAAAATTTTAAGAAATTTTTGACGTATTTTAAAGGATTTAAAAGTTTTTCATGGGATTATAAAGGATTTAAAGAAACTTGGAAGAGTTTTAAGAAATTTTAACAGATTATAAATATTCTTGTAGAATTTTAAAGGTTTTTAAAAGGCTTGTAAGAATTTTAAGAAATTTTGATTTTTTATATGGAATTTCAAGAGGTTTTCAAGAATTGTAAGAAGCTTGTAAAAATTTAAAGAAATTTTGACATTATGAAATTTTATAGGATTTTAAATATTATAGTTAAATTTTAAGGAATGTAAAGATATTTCTAAGAATTTAAAAAGATTTCAGCGAATTTTAAGAGATTTTGACGCATTTTAAGAGATATTAAAATTTATTCCTCGTGGAAGTTTGAAATATTTCAAGATATTTTAAAAAGATTTTGTGGTATTTTGAAGGATTGTAGGAAATTTTAAGAGATTTTTAGGAATTTTAAAAGACTGAAGTTTTTTGAGGAATTTAAAGGATTTTAAATTATTTTGAGGAATTGTAAAACAATTAGTGAAGATTTATAGGTTTTCATGAAATATTAATAAATTTGAAGGTATTTCGTCGAATTTTAAGATGTTTCTAGGAATTTAAAGAAATTTCAATGAATTTTAAGAGATTTCAAAGTTTGTCCTGAAGTTTTGAAATTTTTACGAATTTTACGTATTGTGAAGTGATTTCAAAAGATTTAAAGTGATATACGAAATTTTGAACAATTTCAATAGTATTTTTACTGAAAATTTATTCGCATTTTTCACACTTTTCTGTCAGGGAAATTTGTCTAAAAATCAGGGAAATTTCAGGGAAATTGAAAAATTGAATCTTGTGGCCACCCTGAATTTCCCTTAATATTTTCAATTTTTCAATTATATATTAGTTTTTCCAGTTATTTCGAATTACATAGGTATGTTTTCCAGCTACATATTTAAAATTTTTTGACCGTCTCAGGTAGATACTTTTTCGTGAAATTTGAAAAAAAAAAAAAAACCACAAGTGAAATACCTCCAGGCGCTGCCAAGTTAGGGTCGAGCATTGATTGTCATTCCTTTTTTTTTTTCTTTCCTTTCTACTCCACTTTCTTCACCTTTCCGGGGTCCCAACTTGGCGAGCTCGTCTAGACTCGAGACACTGAAATCAAATTTTAGCCAAGCAAAATCGCGGAAATCGTTGAGAAAACTTGCGTAGTAAAAGATAAGGAAATCCTCTTCAATTTGAGACTCTTCTCTTTTTAGTTCGATTTTAATAAGGTAATACAAGTAACGTCGAAAACTGAAATAATTTTTAAATTATCTTGAAGTAGAAGACTTGTTTTTGTTTAAGAAAAAAATTATTTAAAAATATTTTATTTAATACGATTATTAATATTTTATCAACAGAAAACTGTATGTTTTGCATTTTAAAAATTTGCGTTTTAAGGGCATGTGACACATTACCATAAGAGAAATTTAGTTTTCGTAACTTTACATTCGCAATAATAAATATTTTTCACTACAACTAGGCCATTTACCTCCGATTAATACAAACGGAGGTAAATGGTCTAGTTTTAGTAAAAAATATTTATTATTGCGAATGTAAAGTTACCAAAACTAAATTGCTCTTATGTTAAAGTATCACATGTCCTTAATTTAATTTATTAATAATTATGAAATGTAGAAGATTTAAAATTAAATTTTCTCGTCACATCTTTCATTGGGGAATTCTTTTATTAATTGATAAGGAATTTTTCTGCAAGTTCAAGAATGATATTCCACTTTTTTCTCATAATAGATTTTTTTAATGAACTTTATAGAGGTATGATTAAAGCTACGTAATTTTTTGAAGAGCAACTGCAATATATAATTATTTATTTATAATTGTATCTGTAAAGTTCTTTATTAAATTTCCTGTGGGATTCTTAGAGTTTTACTCTAATATTTTAGATTATTATTCAGATTTTCAGTTTTCGAATATAAAAATAAAAAAAAATCCCTGTTTTTTTTTTATTTTACAAAAAACAACATCTTTTATAGGACATAATTTTGGGAAATTGGTTGTTTCTGCAAGAATTTGGGGTCTCGAAGAACCCCAGAGAAGCGATGTCGTTCTGCTGGTTTAGTTGAGAGTATTGATCCAGAATGCCGGCGGCCGCCCGCCTAGAATTCTCTCCGTTCTCCTTTCTCTCTTTCTCTCTCACTCTCTCCTCTTCTCTCGCTCTCGTTTACGTTTAATACTCAACTTTTAACCCCCGTTCCTCCTCGCATCATTCTCTTATCTCGTTTTGCCTCCCACTCACCGGTTCTGAAATTCAAAAATCCTCTTCCAACTTTTACTTCGTTTTTGACTCCCCATCTCATTCTGATTTCGTGAAATTAAATCACAACTCGATCTACTCGAATATAGGTAAACGAAATCGATAAACAATTACTCCCGAATCATTGCACAAATTTAGGTGAAAGTTGAATGAGGAATTTACGTGAAAATTATGATTATGATTATATAAATTTATAATATTTATAATATATTTATATCTTTTTGTTATAGTTGTGGATGGAGTTGATCGAGGTCAGAATTATTGTGATTGCGTTGATGCTATTCTTGTCTCGAAGGCTCAGAAACAGAGTATTTTCGTTATTGTACAAATTTCACGTTTGTCGAGTCAATAAAATTCAGTTGTAACTTTGTAGATTAAAAAGTCTATCTTTCAAAATAATATTCTACAAATATTGTATTTTTTGATATTTTATTTATATTAATTTATATTTTTCTTACTGTAATCGAAGATAATTCTTTTTTTATTTGGAAAGTAATCTTTTTCTCGTAACTCTGCCGCGAAGATTAAGCAACAATTTTATAACGTGATAACTTGATTCGTGAATTCTTAATTTCTTAAATTTGTTTGTCATTAATTTAAGAAGACGATGAAATTGAGTTTTATCCCGAGGTTATAATTTCTTCACAAATCTACCCTTCTCGAGAGCTGCTTAAGATTTTTTTTTCAACCCACCCTCCTTTTTTCTGCTCTTTTTTCATATTTTGCTCTTTGCTTCTTATTTTCTCTTATTTACTGAACCTGAAGATAATATTTTCCATTATATTAATTATTCTTCAATTTTCTTAATTATATCCAAAGAGATGATTACATTAAAATTTTTATATTTACATTTATTTTCTCACTCATCAAATTTAGAGAATGCTTTTTTGTAGATAACAAAAAAAAACAAATAAAAAAAAATTTTTAAATATAAAAACAATTTTATATTCTCACTTGAATGAAGCTCATTTTCTGTAATCGCCTTACACGATACAATAATTATTTCTTGTAAAAGAAATGTTACTATGGACGTAAATCATTCTCTCGAAGGAAAAAGATTTTCTAAGGTGGTCAAAGATCGTAAAATAGCATTATATTTCATTTTGCTTCAATGACATTTGTACCCAGTACAGAAGGAGAAACAGAAAAGAAGAAAAAGTAAATATTTGATAAAGAAGAGTAGCGCAAAATGGAAAAGTTTAGAAAATAAATAAAAGAGAAAGAAATATAATAAAAGCAATTTCTATTGCAGCTGCTCTGATTCTGCTTTGATTTGTAATTGGCACAAGGGACAAGTGACAAGATTGCGGGAAGAATTGAATCGTTCGTTATATTACACTCTATCATCGAACAACATATTGACATTATACTCTCTACAATTCATATTTGATTTGTTCAATAAATATTTCATAGAAATTGTCTCAATTTTAATGTAGCGGTAAATTTTTTAATTAATTTAAACTTATTAATAAACTTATTTATTTATGTATTGATATTGTAAATTTCCACAATTTTGTGTTGAGTATAACAAGTCTTTTAATTTTTGTTTCATTCACAAATTTGAAATTTATCAATCATCTGACACACTTTTGTTGTTTTTTTGTTGTTTTTTTTTCTCTTGTCTGGTCTTGTCTTGTTTCACGTTTTCGTTTGCTTTCAACGTCAAACTTATCACAACTTTACTTGGTATCCTAATCTTCCCTCTTTCAGTTATCTTTTTTCCCTCCTCGCCCTTTCCTAAAATCCCATTACGTGACCGAGTACATTCTTCTTCGTTCGACCTATTTTTACAGTCATCCCCTCACACTAACATGAAAGTTATTAATTTTTAGTAGGTGACACACACTTGGCTTAGCAGAGACACCGCTCAATTGCCCCAAGGAATCTCAGTTTAAAATTAGTACTTTTATTTCTTTTTCTTGCATTCTGGCCTCGATGTTCCTCAGAAAAGTAGAGAATCCTATCTTTAAAAAAGTGGTGTCACGAAATGTCTCGAAAATCTCACATACATTGTTGTTGCAAACTTGATTGGCTTTTGAATGAGTTGAAGTTAAAAGAAGAAAAACAAACTAATGGCGCAAAAAGATTTCAGGAAAACCTTTGAAATACCTTAAAATTCGTTAAGATTTCTTAAAACTCCCAAGAACTTCTTGAAATCCCTTCAAAATTGACAAAAACGATTAAAATAATAAATGTCTTGAAATCCAAGTTAAAATATGTAAAAAGCTCTACAAATTCCTAAAATCCTCTTGGAATTTCTTAACATTTACAATCTCTTAATATCTTTATAAATCTTATCAAATTCCATGAAATACTTGAAAATTATACAAAACCTTTTAGAAATTAGAGAAATCAATAAAATTACGTGACATCTTTAAAATCCTTTAAACCCCATAAAAATGAAATTATATTTTAAATCGCTTGACGTCTTTTAAAATTTATTAAAATTAATAGAAATTTCATTAAATTCAATGAAATCCTTAAAGTTCTATAAAATCTACTAAAAGATTAGAAAACCCCTTAGAATTTTTATAAATCTCATAAAATTTCACAAAATTCTTTAAAATTCCATAAAATATTTTGAAAATTATTAAAATCTCTTGACTTCTTTTAAAATTCCTTCAAATTATATTACAATATTTAAAATTCCTTAAAGTCCCCTAAAATTATCTGAAACGCTTTGAAATCTCTTAAAATTCCTCGAAACTTTATAAGATTTAAAATCCCTTAAATTCTCATAAAACACTCAGAAACCTTTTCAAATCACTTAAAATTTCATGAAAACCTTCGAAATTGCTTAAAATTCGTTAAGATTTCTTAAAACTCCCAAAAACCTCTTGAAATCCCTTAAAAATCCATAAAAACCATTAAAATTGTAAATCTCTTGAAATCCAAGTTAAAATCTGCAAAAATCTCTAAAAATTCATAAAAACCCCTTGGAATTTCTTAACATTTAAAATCTCTTAAAATCTTTAGAAATCACACTAAATTCCATGAATTTTTAAAAATTCTACAAAATCTTTTAATAATTAGAACAATCTCATAAAATCCCTTAAAATTTTACTGCAACCTTCGAAATCCTTTTAAATTCTACAAATTCTTTTGAAAATCATATATGTTTAGAAATTCTTTTGAAATCCACCAATAAAATTACGTAACAAATTTAAAATCCTTTAAACCTCATAAAATATTTTAAAACTCATAAAAATCTCTTGAAATCTTTTTAAATTCGTGAAAACCTCTTACTATTCCCATCAGAAACTTCTTGAAATTCTTTAAATTCTAGGATAACATTTAAAGATTCTTTACGTCCTTTAAGGGCATGTGATACTTTACAACAAGAGCAAATTAGTTATACCAATGATACATTCATAATAATAAATATTTTTAGCTAATATAAGTGTCAATAAACCTTCGTATACGTGAGACGAAGGTTTATTGACTCTTATTTATTAAAAATATTTATTATTATGAATGTATAACTGGTATAATTAATTTGCTCTTTTGGTAAAGTATCACATGTCCATAAAATCCATTAAAATTATTAGAAATCCTGAAATCCTGATAATTCTATAAAATCTTTTAAAAATTAGAAAATCCCTTAAAATTATTAATGTCTCTTGAATTTTTTTAAAATTCAAGGAAATTTTATTGTAACATTTACACGGAGAAAACTGGATATTAAACCGTAATATCTATCTATTTAACTATGGGACGACTATCTAGATATTTAGATATAATATCTTGATATTAAAACTTAATATCCAGATATTAAAATATATAATCCAAATATTCTAACATCCATTATTTTAATATCTGGATATTAAGTTTTAATATCAAGATATTATATCTAAATATCTAGATAGTCGTCCCATAGTTAAATAGATAGATATTAGATATAATATCTTGATATTAAAACTTAATATACAGATATTAAAATATTGGATGTTAGAATATTTGGATTATATATTTTAATATCTGGA
>CAJFCO010000183.1:747602-758219 GCA_904066015.1 Synergus gifuensis
GCCCCTATTTCGATTAAATGATGTTGTAATTCCAGGTTTAGGGACATGCTGAAAAGGCTATGGCCTAGGGCGGGACTGCGGCCGAGGAATTTTTTTTTTAACTTGTATTGTTAACATTATTTTAACAAATTAATAAAGTTATAATATAAGTATCTTGTTACAATTTTGTAGTTTTTTTTACGTGTTCACGTAACCTTTTTTTTTACTTAGTGCATTGTTAGGGAAATTAGCATTGACAAAGGGCGGCCTTTTCATTGGGTAGCCTAGGGCGGCGTCAAAGGTAAACCCGGCCCTGAAAATTAACCCGAATTACAGGAATTCAATTTTGAAAACATTGAAGCACACAGTATTTTTGGAATTTTTTTGGGCTCCTAAATTACGAAAAAATAAACACTCCAAAAACAACCCTTAAGTTTCAAAATACTACGAATATCCCAAAATTAACTTTTGAGCTTCATCCCTTGATGCCAAAAACTACCCAACTTTTGTCACGCAAATATTATTTTAATTCTAAATAATCTTATGCAATATTGTTTCCAAGGTCTAAAGGGTTTCTGACTTCTCGTCTCCTCAAAAATAACCACTCTGATTTTCTGGCTCCATCCCTTTATGCCAAAAACTACCCCCTTAATGCCGCGCAGATATTATTTTGCTGAAAAATCATCTTTTTCAACTTTTTACAAATTCAAAAGGATCTATGATTTTTGGGCTCCTCAAAAATACCCACTTTAATTTTTTGGTTCCATCCCTTCATGCCAGAACTACCCCCTTTTTGCCACAGTGATATAATTTAGCTGAAAAATGATCTTTTTCAGCTTTTTGCAAAGTCAAAAGAATCTCTTATTTTTGGGCTCCTCAAAAATACTCACTCAAATTTTTTTGCTCCACCACTTCATGCCAAGAACTACTCCCTTAATGCCACACATATATGATTATTTTTTGGGAGCCCAAAAATCAGAGATTCTTTTTACTTTGCAAAAAGTTGAAAAAGATTATTTTTCATCAAAATCACATCTGTGTGGTTAAAAGGGGGTAGTTGTTGGCATGAAGAGATGGAGCCAAAAAATCAGGGATGGTATCTTTAAAGAGGCGAAAAATCAGAAACCCTTTAGACCTTGGAAACAATTGCATAAGATTATTTTAAATTAAAGTAATATTTGCGTGACAAAAGTTGGGTAGTTTTTGGCATCAAGGGATGAAGCCCAAAAGTTAATTTTGGGATATTCGTAGTACCCGAGTAAAACCGAATAAAATAGTGTTGTTTAATTTTAAAAATATTAAATTTTTTTTGTAAGGGTTGATTTTTGATAAGTAGGGGTTGTTTTTTGATAACTTTTGTTTAGGATATTCAAGAGCCAAAAAAAGCTCGAAATTACTGTGTGGTTCAATTTTAAAAAAATTACATTTCTGTACTTGGGGTTGATTTTGAAACTTAAGGGTTGTTTTTGGAGTGCTTATTTTTTCGTAATTTAAGAGCCCAAAATAGCCCAAAAATACTGTGTGCTTCAATGTTTTGAAAATTGAACTCCTGTAATTCTGGTTAATTTTGTAACTTAAGGGTTGTTTTTGGAGTTTTGATTTTTGGAATTCAAGAGCTCAATAAAAAGCCCAAAATTATGGTGCAATTGATTTTTTTTATTTTGCGATTTAAGACGAAAATCTATTTTTTGAAAAATGTAAAGGAGCCCAAAAATTTTTACTAGTGCCCAAAAAAGCCCAAAAAAGTCCAAAATTATAAGATAATGGAAATACATATATTTGATTGTGGAGGTGCTAGCTTAATGGATCTCAAAATTTTGGCACTTGATTATTAGGAATTCTCATTGACTAAATTGAATTTAAAATATCAATTTTTGCTAACTCGACTTTGGAAGATTTCATAATTCAATTCGATCTTGGATTTATTGAGAATGATGTATATACACAATTTCGAAATAGATTGATATATATATATATAGTCATATGTGGTGTCAAGTTTTGTCGCAAGTAAATTTGCACGAGGTTGGCACGAACTTGATGTATGACAAAGTTTCTTAGACACGAAGACCCTTTCCCTCTCCATCTCGATCATAGTGTTTTACTGAAAATTCCAAGTTCAGTTATCTAAGGTGGCACGTGCAGAACTCTAACTTCTTGTACAATGTTCACTCCTAAGAAGAAAGGACTCTCGAGTCACTGATTTCCATTTTATATTTTATAATAGAAATTTAATCTAATCGCTTTCGCATTCAAGGTGCTTTTAATTTTAAGCTTTTCCCTATATTCAAATTGTATCCTTTTAATCGAAAATGCTTTCCCACTTCAGAATAAAAAATTATTCTAATAACTTATATTTTATCAAATCATCAACCCGCAAATCATCCCCTAAGTACAAAAAAAATCATAACAATTCCCCATATCTTCGAAACTTAAAATTTTATGCTTTAAAACAGTTCCATTTAATGTTCAAAGAAGCTCAAAATAGTTTCATCCGCCTAAACCCCTAAGTTCACCCTTAAAATCAACCCCTAAACACAAAAAAATCGTAAATCCCCCAACTTCGAGACCTAAAATCTGATAGCGCTAAATGGTTCCATTCGATGTTAAAAGAAACATAAAATAGTTTCAACCCCCTACCACACAAGCTTCACACTCAAAATCAACCCCTAAGCACAAAAAAATATCATTAAAAATCTCCAAACTTTGAAACCTAAAATTTTATCATTCCAAATGGGCCCATTTAATGTCCGAAGAAGCCAAAAGCAGTTTTATCCATCTAACCCTCTAGTTTGTCCCTGAAAATCAGCCCCTAAGCACAAAAAAATCATTAAAAATCTCCAAACTTTCAGACCTAAAATTTTATCGTTTAAAATGGGTCCATTTAATGTCCAAAAAAGATGTATCCAAAGTTTTGAACGTTCAAATGTACGAAATATTTTTTCCTAATTCTATTTTATCCAGAAATGTTATTCCAACTAAAAATAATCATTACAAGTTTCTTTTGTGCAGAATTATTTTCAATGCAAATGAATCAATGTTTTAAAATTTTGTCTAGTTTAAAGTACAATCAATACAGAAATCCGTTCATTTGAATATTCAGAAATCAAAACTTAAACCACATCAAAGATGTTTCATCTACCTAACCCTCTGGGTTAATTGTCCTCAAAATCAACCCCTGAGGTTAGGGGTTGATTTTTAGGGTGAACCTAGAGGGTTAAGTGGATAAAACTGTTTTTGGCCTCTTTTAACATTATATGAACCCATTTTAAACGATAAAATTTTAGGTCTAGAAATTTGGGGATTTTTAATGATTTTTTTGTGCTTATGGGTTTTGATTTTGAGGAATAACCTTGAGGTTTAGGTGGATGAAATTGTTTTGGCTTTCTTGGAACATTGAATGAGCTCATTTGGAATGATAAAATTTTAGGTCTCGTAGTTTAGAGATTTTTCTTGTTTTTTTTTTGTATTTAGGGGTTGATTTTGAGGATAAACCTTGTGTGTTAGGGGGTTGAAACTGTTTTTTTTTTGACATCGAATGCAACCGTTTAGCACAATCAGGTTTTAGGTCTCGAAGTTAGGGGATTTATGATTTTTTTGTGCTTAGGGGTTGATTTTTATGGTGAGCCTAGGGTTGGGGGGGGGTTAGGTGGATGAAACTATTTTGAGCTTCTTTGGACATTAAATGGAACTGTTTAAAAAAATAAAATTTTAGGTCTGGAAGTTGGGGAATTGCTATGATTTTTTTTGTACTTAGGGGATGATTTGGAGGTGATCCTAGTGTGGTAGGGGGTTGAAACTGTTTTGTGTATCTTTTGACATTGAATGGAACCATTTAGTGCAATAAAATTTTAGGTTTCATTCTTTTTACAAAAAAAAAATAACTTTCCGTTGACGTAAACGTTGAAAATTTCAGTTTCATACCGTATTAAATTTTCCTAAATTCACACATTTTTTGAGAGTGCTAAATACTACTTGTAATTTAATTAATTTTTTGGAAAACTTTCGAACAATTATGCTATCGTGTTTAGGTTTCCTGTTTAGTTTCTCTTTGTCATTTTCTTTGGCAGTCAATTACACGTTGAAAAACGTCGAGCAGCATCGTCTCTATTAATTTTCCACAGCGAGTATAAACCTGCAGCGACAGTAAAAGGCTTTCCTGGGTCGCGAACCCTTTACCTCACTGTTTTCCCGTCCATACCTCGCAAGTTCTAGTGGTGGTTCATTACATTCGCCTTTGAATAACCTTCCAACGCCATTTATTAGATTCAAGCTCTAATTTTTACCTAAAATGAAACAATTAAATTTTTATGTTAAATTTTGAATACGTTTAAAAAAAAAAAGTATTAAAATTAAATATTTTTTGCCTCGATAGCCACATCTCTATGTATTTTGAAGCAGAATAATGTAGGGGAGCGGCGGCGAATGCGGCGCACATAAAGGAAAATGCACGATTAAAATTCCAATATAAAGTAAAATATTGTAATAAAATATATTTTGTTTAGGTCAATATCTTATCAATGCTTTATGCATAGAGATAATTTAATTGAAGTTCATTAAAACAGTTAATTAACGTGTTTTTCAAAAAGTGCACCTGCGCCAAATTATCCTACCTTGTTTGGTAATGTGGCGCATTTCGATTTAAATTCGTAATTATTGAATAAACAACAAATTATGAAGAAAAATTAGTAAAATTTAATAAAAATACAATAAATATATTTATGTTTAATATTATTAACATATTTGAGGGATTATGTCTGTCGAAATTGCAAGCAAAAATGTTTTCTTAATAGTTAATTCATTCATAATAATAAATATTTTTAGTAAATAAGAGTCAATAAACCTTCGCCTCATTATTAGCTAAAAATATTTATTTTTATGAATGTTTAATTGGTATAACTAATTTGCTCTTATGGTAAAGTATCACATGCCCTTAATAATGTCTCAAAATAATTTGAGGGTTATATCTGTTGAATTGTCAAGGAAAAAATTTTTTCTTAACAGTACAGAATGTCTCAGCAATATTTTTTCCCGATTCTATTTTATCCAGAAATGTTATTTCAACTAAAAATAACCATAGGCATTATAAGTGTCTTCCATATTCTTCCATACAAAATTATTGTTAATGCAAATAAATTAATGTTTTAAAACTGTTTATAGTTTCAAATACAATCAATACAAAAATTCATTAATTTGAACATTCAGAACTTAAACCACATACAGAATACATCTACAAAACGAATATTCAATTCTGATATTTATTAAGTCTAATGGAGAGATTGAATTTTGAGATTAAAACATGAAACCAGCAATTGAGAATCAGTGAAAATGCACTAAAATTTCAGTCACGTTTTACGTTTTTGAAATTCAAATAAGTAAAAGCTAGTATAGAGATCGAGATTGCGTATTTCAATTACATAGTGACTCTAAAGCCACAATATTGCTGAAATAAATTTGATATGCAACTTTTAATGCACCGAGATAATTGTTTTCAAACACAATCGATTTAACTTGTGTTTTTAGTGACATTGTTTTTTTTTTTCCTTTTTTTTTTTATCTTGACCCAGAAAATCTCACAACACAGCGACAAACATCATTTCCATGCCGTCAATAGTGACGTAGTGTTTCGCGGGAGGGCAAGAAGATTCAAATAGAGGCGCGGCAGTCGTTTGTCATTCAATCGGGGACATGCATATTGCTAAGAAGAAATTGCGATACACTTCCGGTTAGTCGAATGCGATACGCGCCAGTTGATGTAGCAGGAAGCTTAGAAACAAGTTTTTTAAAAAATGGTCAATTCTCACAATAATTTAAAAGTAGCTGCAGAATTGAGATAATTTTATCGAAAATGTATATTTATTTTCCTTTTTGTTGGTGGCTTTTGAATTCTGGCAGAAGGGTATAAATCGCAGCTTCCGATAGTCTTGTTGCGTCATTATTGTGATGGCAAAATCTATTTAACTAAACACAAGCACTTTTGAAGACGCCAGCTTACACTGGCGGGGCCAACGGTGGCACGTGGCACTTTTGCCAACTTGCTTTCGCTATTGCAATTAGTGAAAATCCGTTTTGACTTCGCGGACAATCGCCGAAGACTCGTTAGAATTTAGGACAAGCGACGTAAAAACGGAAAGCTGAATCTTTAAAATAGACTAGAGTACACTGACATTCATTAATCGAGTATTATGTGCTCTATTTTATTGAAAAATCTGACTGATTAAAAGTTAGAGAACAATTTGTATATTTTTGAGGGCTTCTGCTTTGAAATTATACATTAAAGCAGTTTTGTTTAACATATACTTGAAATACTATTATCAAGGGTGGCCACATGTCAGGGAAGTCAGGGAAATGTCAGGGAAATGCGAATAGTTGTCAGGGAAATTAGAAATTGACATTTATGCTAACTATGTTGTTTTTGTCGTATTGCATATATAGATTTTATAGTTTATTTAACAGATTTTAGAAACTTTCGAAAGGATTATGAAGAATTTCCAAGCTTTGAGATTATTTGGGTTTCTAATGATTTCAAGAGATTTTCAATAATTTTAAAAGATTTTAAGAGGTTTTTAGGAACTTAAAGGGATTAAAAGAGATTTGTATAATATTTACAAGATTTAGTGGAATTTTAAAGGACTTCATGAAGTTTTAAGGGATTTTAAACAAAGTTTAGGGAATTCAAAGAATTTTAAGGAATTTTAAAGTTCCTTGTGGAATTTGAAATGATTATAAAAAACATCTAAGAATTTTAAGAAATTTTGATTTTTTTAAATAATTCTATAAGGGATTTTAATGTTACTCATGGAATTTTAAAGAATTTGTTGAAATTTTCATGACTTTTAAAAGATTTTGTGCAATTTTATAAAATTTTAAGAGGTTTTTATACGTATTTTAAAGGATTTAAAAGCTTTCATGGAATTATAAAGGATTTTAAGAAACTTTGAATAGTTTTAAAAAATTTTAAGGGATTATATTTTTCTCGTGGAATTTTAAAGGATTATAATTTTCTCGTGAAATTTTAAAGGATTTTAAAGGGCTTTTAAGAACTTTAAGAAATTTTGATTCTTTTAAAGTGATTTTAAGGAATTTTAAATAATTCTAATTATTAATAATAATAATAATAATAATAATAAATAATTAAATAATAATTTATTAATAATTATTTAATAATCTATTAAATTTTAAATAATCTCACAAGATTTTTATGATTTATAAAAGATTTTGTAGAATTTTATAGAATTTCAAGAGGTTTTCATGAATTGTAAGAGATCTTTACGTATTTTAAGAGATTTTAAAGTTTTTCGTCGAATTGGAAAGAATTTTAAGCTTATAAAAATTAAAAAAATTTTGACATTTTTAAAATGATTTTAATGAATTTAAATATTTCTCGTCGAATTAAAAAAAAAAATTTCAAAAATTATTTTTGATTTTTACAGGATTTTGGGAGATTTTTGTTTCCAAAAATTTTTATTTAGAGATTTTAATGTATTTTAGGGATTTTCAAAGTTTCTTATTGAATCTTAAAAAATTTTACAAGATTTTTATGATTCGTAAAAGATTTTGTGAAAATGTAAAGGATTTCATGGAATTTTAATCGATTTTAAAGAATTTGTGACATTTTATAGGATTTTAAATATTATAATGAAATTGTAAGGAATTAAAAGATGTTTCTTGGAATTTCAAAAGATTTCAGCGAATTTTAAGAGATATTAAATTTCCTCCTGGAATTTTGAAATATTTCAAGAGATTTTTAAAAGATTTTGTGGAATTTTGAAGGATTGTAGAAAATTTTAAGAGAGTTTTAGCAATTTTAAAAGATTTTGAAGTTTTTTGAGGAATTTGAAGAATGTGAAATAATTTTGAGGAGTTTTGAGACAATCAGTGAAAATTTAAGGGTTTTCAGGAAATATTAACATATTTCTAAGGATTTCGTCGAATTTTAAAATGTTTCTAGGAATTTCACGAAATTTTAATGAATTTAAAAATATTTCCAAGGTTGTCGTAAATTTGAGAGATTTTTACGAATTTTAGGTATAGTGAAGTGATTTTAAATTTACATATTATTTTTATTGAAAATTTTTTCGCATTTTTAGTATTTTTTGTCAGGGAAATGTCAGGGAAATGAAAAAATTGTATCTTGTGGTCACCCTGATTATCGCACTAAAATATGATCCACTTGTACTGGACATTTTCGTCCGATAACAAAAGTTAAGCATTTTCAGGTGCGGTTAATACTTGGGTGGGTGACCGGTTGGGGAATACTTGAAGTAATAACGCTACGTCACTCATCGCCATGCGATGAGTGACGTAACATAAACCTGACCTAACTTAACCTTTTGCTATGCGGGCGTGTTACTACTTTCTCGATAATTTGGTTCAAACAACGGTTAATTATCTATAATTATGTTCTTGCACTTATATTCGCTTTCGGTTAATGAATAAACTTTGCTCTAAGTTTGTCGGCTGTGTACGCAAAACCGAAACCAGTGATAGAAAAAATTTCCGGTATCGGTATTTCCGGAATCGGTATAAGTAATTTAGAATTCGTTTTTATCGACCAATGAAGAAAGTTGCGATTCAAAGGTTGTTGACATTTCTCCCTAATTGAAAAACTGTCGTAGGTATCAGGACGTCACAGATAACTGTTTCTTTTGTTCGATATGCTCACTCGCATATTTATGTATTTGTATCGTGTTGTCAAACCAAACACGGTTTGGCTGTGGATAAGCTTCGAGCTTTCAGCACTCTATAATTTTATATCTGTACTTGAATTTACTTTATTCACTGGTGTATTCACTTATTAAAACTTTTTTACATTCAATATCGCAGTTTTGTTCACAGCTCTGTGGAACCAAAGCCAGCAATATTAAACCAATAATAAGGTAACTGTTGAGGTGATTAAAGTAAAAATCTATAAATAAATACTTTATTTTTTGAAAATTGTATTTTAAACTGGAGGTTACAATATTTTTTTTGTATGTATTTATCCTATCTTAAAAAAGTGGTGTCACGAAATGTCTCGAAAATCTCGCATATATTGTTGTTCTAAACCTGATTGGCTTTTGAGTGACTTGACGTTGAAAGAAGAAAAACAAACTAATGGCGCAAAACAATTTCAGGAAAACCTTCGAAATTGCTTAAAATGCGTTAAGATTTCTTAAAACTCCCAAAATTTAAACCTCTTGAAATCCTTTCAAAATCCACAAAAACGATTAAAATCATAAATATTTTGAAACCCAAGTTAAAATTCGAAAGAATCTCTAAAAATTTCTAAAAACCTCTAGGAATTCCTTAACATTTAAAATCTCTTAAAATTCTTAGAAATTTTACAAAATTCCATGAAATCCTTAAAAATTCTACAAAACCTTTTAAAGATTAAAGGAATCAATAGAATTACCTGACAACTTTAAAATCCTTTAAGCCCTATAAAATATTCCAAAACTCATAGAACTCTCTTGAAATATTTTTAAATTCGTGAAAACTTCTTAAAATTCTTCAAAACTGCTTGAAATTTTTTAAAGTATATGATAACGTTTAAAGTCCATAGACGTCTTTTAAAATCTATTAAAATTAGTAGAAATCTCATAAAACTAAAAAATCGATTTTTTGAAAGTGCCCCCCCCCCCCCTAAAATTCTTTGAAACCTTTTGAAATCTCTTAAAATTCCTCGAAACTTCATAAGAAATAAAATCCCTTAAATTCTCTTAAAACACTTAGAAACTTTTTCAAAAATCACTTAAAATTTCACGTAAACCTTTGAAATTGCTTAAAATTCGTTAAGATTTCCTAAAATTCACAAAAGCCTCTTGAAATACCTTAAAAATCCACAAAAACCATTAAAATCATAAATTTCTTGAAATCCAAGTTAAAATTCGCAAAAATCTATAAAAATATAAACCTCTTGGAATTTCTTAACGTTTAAAATTTTTTAAAATCCTTAGAAATCTTATCAAATTCTATGAAATTCTAAAAAATTCTACAAAATCTTTAATAAGAACTATCTCATAAAATCCCTTAAAATTTTACTACAACCTTCGAAATCCTTTTAAATTCTACAAATTCTTCTAAAAATCATATATGTATAGAAATTCTTTTGAAATCCCTCAATAAAATTACCATAAAATTTTACAAAATTTTTAAAAATTACATAAAATGTTTTGAAAATCATTATAATCCCTTGATTTCTTTTCAAATTCCTGAAAATTATATTACAACATTTAAAATTCCTTAAATTCCTCTAAAATTCTCTGAAATCCTTTGAAATTTCTTAAAATTCCTTGAAACTTCATAAGAATTAAAATCCCTTAAATTCTCTTAAAACACTAAGAAACCTTTTCAAATCACTTAAAATTTCATGAAAACCTTCGAAATTGCTTAAAATTAGTGAAGATTTCTTAAAACTCCCAAAAACCTCTTGAAATCCCTTAAAAGTCTACAAAAACCATTAAAATCGTAAATCTCTTGAAATTCCAGTTAAAATTCGCAAAAATCTATAAAAATATAAACCTCTTGGAATTTCTTAACGTTTAAAATTTTTTAAAATCCTTAGAAATCTTATCAAATTCTATGAAATTCTAAAAAATTCTACAAAATCTTTAATAAGAACTATCTCATAAAATCCCTTAAAATTTTACTACAACCTTC
>CAJFCO010000183.1:766167-798873 GCA_904066015.1 Synergus gifuensis
ATATTTAATATTCCTGGTGGAATTAAAAAAAAAATTCAAAAATTATTATTGATTTTTAAAGGATTTTGTGGGGCTTTTGTTTCCAAGAATTTTTATCTAGAGATTTTAATGTATTTTAGGGAATTTCAAAGTTCCTTATTGTATTTTAAAGTATTTCACGAGATTTTTATGATTCTTAAAAGAGTTTATAAAATTGTAAAGGATTTCATGGAATTTTAATAGATTTTAAAGAATTTGTGACATTTTATAGGATTTTAAATATTATAGTTAAGTTTAAAGATTTTAAAGATGTTTCTAGGAATTAAAAAAAATTTTAGCTAATTTTAAGGTCCTCAATATGTTTCCAATAATTTTAAGAGATTTTGAAGTATTTCAAAATATCTTTAAAAGATTTTGTAGAATTTTGAAGGATTGTAGGAAATTTAAAAGATTTTGAAGTTTTTTGAGGAATTTTAAAACAATTAGTGAAGATTTAAGGGTTTTCATGAAATATTAACAAATTTGAAGAGATGTCGTCGAATCTTAAGATGTTTCTAGGAATTTCAAGAAATCTCAATGAATTTTAAGAGACTTCCAAGTTTATCTTGAATTTTAGAGATTTTTACGAATTTTAAGTATTTTGAAGTGATTTAAAAATATTTAATGTGATATACGAAATTTTTGAAAAATTTCAATAGTATTTTTACTGAAAATTTGTTCGCATTTTTAATACTTTTCTGTCAGTGAAATGTGTCTGAAAGTTAGGGAAAAGTCAAGGAAATGAAAAAATTGAATCTTGTGGCCACCGTGTACTAAGAAGAATTTTTTATTTTTGATTGAAAAATGAGTACCACCATAGAGAAAACTGTATGTAATTATAATATTTAGTAAGTAAAGTGAAAAGGTCGAATTTGCTGGTTAGAAGTTGAGTCATTAAATATTATTCGCCTATCTAGAAATGATATATTTTGAATAAATTCACTGGACGAGTTTCTGAAAGATAATATCTTTTACATAAAAAGTAAACTGCTTACGTACATTCTTTCTGGAAAATTTCATGCGAGTAAAATTTGTTTGTGAAAGAGTACAAGGATTTTTTTTTTTTTTTTTTGCGAAAATATTTCTAAACATGGCATCAATGTATATATTGTACTACATATAAAAGTTTCATATTTTTAAAGTTAATTTCATGATTTCGAAAGATCTTTTTAATCTCATCAGTTGATCGAATTTCATTTTCGAGTCTAGTATTTGACTGTTATTTTTATTTTCAGATTTCGGCAAACCTATTCCGCACGCTGCCACCTAGTGAAAACCCAGACTTCGATCCTGAAGAAGATGATCCAACATTGGAAGCGAGCTGGCCCCACCTTCAATTGGTTTACGAATTCTTTCTCCGCTTTCTCGAGTCCTCGGACTTCCAGCCTACAGTTGGGAAAAAAGTTATCGACCAAAAATTTGTTTTACAGGTAAATAAACTTGTTCAATCTTTTTTTACAAAAATTCTTTACTGATTTTATTAAAAATGCAGAAATAATTTCAATTTTTTGCAGTTATTGGACCTGTTCGACTCGGAAGACCCTAGAGAAAGAGATTTCTTAAAAACAGTTTTACATCGTATTTACGGAAAGTTCCTCGGCCTTCGAGCCTTTATACGCAAACAGATAAATAACATCTTCCTGAGGTGAGTTTAATTTAATTTAATTTCATCTTCCTTCATTTTAAACTCTCCCAAAATATTTTACTTAAATAAATGACTTGGATAAATAAATAAATTCAGTTTTGATCAAAATGTTTCATAATTTCTATTTATGAAAAATATTTAACTTGGGTGCTTTCCAATCTTGAGAGCTTTTTGATTTATATTCTAAATTTTTGTATTATTCTGCACTTGATACTTAAAAACGCTTTTAAGTTCATTTAAGTTTTGAATGTTTCTCGTTTTTAAAAATCAACCGGTGCTTTAAAATAAAAAATCTAAAATAATTTTTTCTTTCAGGTTTGTGTACGAAACGGAACATTTTAATGGAGTGGGCGAACTTTTAGAAATTCTCGGTAGCATTATCAACGGATTCGCTCTCCCGTTGAAAGTCGAACATAAACAGTTCTTAGTCAAGGTATTACAAATTAGAATTATTATTAATTATTTTTATAATGAATTATGGAAGGTGTGACTGATCTGAAAATCAAAAATGGGGTTATTAAATATTATATTTTTTTTCAGGTGCTCTTACCACTGCACAAGGTAAAATGTCTTTCACTCTACCATGCGCAGTTGGCGTATTGCGTGGTGCAATTCTTGGAAAAAGACGCTACTTTAACGGAACCAGTTGTGCGGGGTCTCCTTAAATTCTGGCCTAAAACGTGCAGCCAGAAAGAAGTCATGTTCCTGGGAGAAATAGAAGAGATACTCGACGTCATAGAACCTAGCCAATTTGTTAAAATACAGGAGCCTCTGTTCAGGCAAATCGCGCGCTGCGTTTCGTCGCCGCATTTTCAGGTATTTTAATATTTTTAATTTGAAAGCTTCCAAAATCGAATATTTTTATAAATGATTAGATGAATAAGTTCAAATATTTTTCATGAAATAAATAATTTCACACTTTTATAGGTTGCTGAGAGAGCATTGTACTTGTGGAATAATGAGTACATTATGTCACTAATCGAGGAAAACAATCACGTAATTATGGGAATCATGTTCCCGGCACTGTACAGAATAAGTAAAGAGCATTGGAACCAAACGATCGTGGCCCTCGTTTACAACGTTCTCAAAACCTTCATGGAAATGAACAGCAAGCTCTTCGACGAACTTACTGCCAGCTATAAGTCTGAGAGGCAAAAGTAAGTTATTTATTTTGTAGAAATAGAATTAATATAAATATAAGTACTAGTATTTTTACCACAGTTTAATAATTAATACAAAGAAACAAAACCTGTTATTTATAAACACGAGTTTTGATATGCTCTAGATAATTTATTATAAAAAAGAGGTTTTGTCTTAAAAATTTATGGAAGGCCAATGTTTGATTTAAAAGCAATACATTAAAATATTCACTCCTTACCTGAAAAATGTTATTTTGAACTCAAGGATGTAAAACAGATTATCTTGAGTTCCAACTTGTTTAGTTAAAATTAGAATTAAGCAAAAAAGTAGAGATGGAAAATAGTAAATCAATATTAAATAGAATTGGGTCTAGATTTCTGCAAAATTAGCTTCTAATGAATTTCACTATATTTCTGAACATTTTCCAATTTTCTTGGCGACTTTTCAAGATCTATTTTAGATGTAAATGTTTCTGTATAGATTTCGTATTCATTCATTCATTCATTCATTTGCCAACCTTGATGTTTTTTTTAACTGCTTCAGCTTCCTGAATGAAAATCCAGACTGATAAATGTGTCATTCGCAATAACGAAAATTAAATCTGAAAAAAGCTTAGAATCAAAATTTTCTTTTACTTTATTTGATATGTAATATTCCCGATGTGAACTCTATAAATCAGAACGCGGCCACTAGAGAAGTTATTACGCTTTTAATTTTTTTAAAAATCTAATGCAATGTTTTATATTCACAGAGAGAAGAAAAGAGAAAAAGAGAGAGACGAGCTTTGGAAAAAATTGAATGAACTGGAACTTGAACGACGTGGAGCTCTCACGGCAGCACCAAATATTCAAGTCCCTACCTCAACTACACCTATGACACGAGCTCGACCCTGAGCAAGTATGTAAGATTTTTTAGTTATTTTTTAAAGCTTTATGTTATTTTTAATGCTTCAAGTTTCCTTTTGTTACTCTAACTTGAAAAATTTATTTTGCAGCCGAGAGATCATAACCAAGCCACCCAATTGTTAGATCTTAGTTTACGTCGAGAAAATTATCGTTGTTAGAAGAGAACCAGAATCGTCTCATGAAGGTTGTCTTGACGTAAGACAAATTCCTTGGTTGGTTTCGTCCACAACTAGCTGGACAAAGCAATCTCGAGCACTCTAGTGGAAGAAGAAATTATAAAGCAAAAGTATAACAAGACCAAGACAAAAAAAAAGGAAAAACTAAAGTGTAAACCCAGATCTGGATTTTACTCCTTAACGCCACGTTTTTTTATTATTTCTAACGACGATTGTATTGTGTATATTCATTTTTACTCTCTTTTCGACGGCAATGATTTAAGTTGCATGGTGTACTCAGTGTCAGCACATAATACGAGGATGTTAGTCCCTTCTTTAATTAAGGTTTGCTGTGCGTAGTTGGAGGAGACGATCAGGGCGGAAAAAGACTCAAAAACATATGACATTTAACTCCTAACTTACTGCAAGCACTTTTAAATTGTAAACGTGCTTTTAATGAATAATCGGGAGTTTCCCGCTCCGTTCCTCACCTTCGACGGTCAGCAGGGGCGTTGTTTGAAATGTACCATATATTCATATTAATAACGATAATGATAAATATAACAAAACATAATAAAATAGGTAAATATACAAATACATCATATTTATATATATATAAAAAGTATATATATATATGAATATACAGCTCGTTCTTCTAGATATTCTGAGAAAATCTCTTTTTCACGGGACACCTGCGATGACGATCTGTGTATATATATATATATATATATATATATATATATATATATAATATAGTATAAATACAATATAGTAATACCGAGAACGTGAAGAAATCGTAGATTTTAAACGAGCGACAAAAAACTGTCGTCGAAATCGAAACGCATGTTTATTAGTGCAGACGCATGCACTATCGACGATACTAACGCTGTACTGACTACATGCCTGCAGCTCGACAAGAACATTTTTTTCTAGGAAGGAGAATCACAATCGTGCGCGAAGGCACGCGAACAAAAGAAAACTACAAATAACATTTAACGAATAGGTCGAATCCGCCACGAGGAGAGCATGAAGAAGATATATGTTGTTTTTTAACTGAAAATAATAATAATAAAAAAAGAGGAGAATAAATGAAGAGGCGAGAGGGACAAATATTAAAAAATAAAATAAAAGAATTCAATTGTACCAAAATATCCATGGTTGCTTATATAAATATACATACAATAAATGATAGAGACCCAACGCGTAAGATTTATTCGGAGCTGTGCTCCTATCAGCCATCGCAAAGGATGTAAGTGAAAGTAGACTTGTTTTTAGAAGAGAAAAAAAAAAAACTTTCTTACCGATGCATAAAAATAGCAACTATGATAACAAAAAAAAAGTAACGTTAACAGTTATAGATTGAACGAAAAGTTTCTTGCTCAGACTCTTCGTTGACCTATGCGAAGCAAAGAGAATAAACGTGAAAATCATATTTAACTTTAGCGACCTAGGAACGTCATCCGTCTCGATTGCCGAAAACCTAATCCTCATAATATCTTTCACCATGTGTTCTTAGAATTTCTTTTTCTTCTTTCTTTTATACAAAAAGCGTAGTTGCTGCGTCAGGTCACATCACGAAACTACATTAGAAATTGTCGCTGATGTGACAATTTTAATAGACATTTTATATAACACGTGAATGTTGAATTTATTTTCACTCTGTGATTTTCCTTGATATATAAATATTAAATATTGCTTACTCGCGTACAAATCTAAGAATAGGATTATTATATTCAGAAGAAACGATTGTTTTACTATTATTATAATAATTATTATTATATATTTTTATCATCTACCATTAGTTTTTACTGTTGTAACAAATGGTTACTCTCCACTTGCAGAACTCGCTGTACAAAGGATTAATAAATACAGTGGAATTTGACCACGGGCCAGTTCTCTTCACAAAATTGACGTAAGATTCATTGTTGCTTTTTTCGTTCTCCAGAATTAGCATTGGATTGAAAAACTGAGATTTCACCGGAAATTTATTCAGACTGGGGACTTTTTAAATTTTTTATAAATTTTTTTAACAATTGAACAGCAAACATTTATAATTTTTTGAACACTAATGGTGAATATGGGGAACCAAAAGCCACAAAATTGTATGGTAGCCATAAAAAATAGCAGCATTTACAGGGATAGAACGCAAAGCAATCATGGTGGTACCTTTAAAAAAGCCATGAAGACCCTCTTTTTTATATAAGTGGACTCCACAATCTAGCATTCCTTTATATTTTCGATTTTTAAATTCATCGGCTTGAATTCTAGATTTGAGAGTGTCGAAGGGAATCACTGGAAGCCAGGATAAAACACCTAAATAATAAACTGTGTATTTTCTTAATTTAAAGCTCTAAATTTAATGTTTATTTAGTATGAAGAAAAATTTACCAGCGATGCCACCAGCTACAAGAACTTCAAGAGTTCCTGGATTTAAATCTAGCCGACCGTGTAAATTGTAGCGGAAATACTGATAGGTCACGATGTAAATTCCGTTGGAGATGATATCCCTGTTTTAAATTTAAAGGATATTTAATTTTCTTCTTTTCCTTTAATGAGATTTAAATTTAGAAGTTGCTTCCAAATTTTTTACTTGCTTTGAAAAAAAAGCCTTTCCATTCAAAATTTTATAATTGTTCTAAATTTGGAATTCAAAAATATAAAAATACTTTTCTTTGTAAATTTAAGAGCATGTAGTAATTACAGCAAGAGCAAATTTAGTTTTTCTAACTTTTCGCTCGCAATAATAAACATTTTTTCCTAAAACTAGGTCAGTTTTTTGAAAAACTTCCTAGTTTTAGGAAAAAAAATTATTGCGAGCATAAAGTTAGGGAAACTAAATTGCTCTTATATGGTAAAATGCTCTTAAAATCAATATTACAAAAATTAAAAATATTTTCAACCTGTAAAGAGTCGGTGTACATCCTATAAATAGCCCATGAATCCCATATTTTTTATATACGTCTTTAGTTGTATAATATGAGCTAAGTTTTTTTATTTGCACCATTTTAGTCCGATCAAACTTGTTTTTGTATATACCTTTTGAAAAAATGTATTTATTAAATTTCGAATTTAGTGATTAAAACTAGGAATTTAATTTAATTAAAAATTTTTTAATCTTCTAATTTAACAATTATTTAATTTTCAGATTAAATAGTTGTGATGGATACCTTTGCCAATTTGCATTCTGATTTTGACGAGTTCAGTGGGACAAGAAATAATGGCCTGAGCAAGTCCTGCAATAGATCCAGCTATAAAATTGTCATAATAATATCCTGAACTTGTGGGAAGGACGTGAGTTGGATTGTTACCACGTGAAGATTGTAGAGAACTTAAAGAAATTGCCCAGATTCCAAAAAATACTGCATTTAATGTGCCAGAGGATAAAAGCGGAAAAAGCATTCCTTTGTAAAGACCTCTCAACTGTAATTTTTTAGAATTTTAAACATAATAAATTATTTTCTCTTTCCAATTTAAAAGTTATGATTTTATTCTATAGAATATAACTTTAAAGAAATTAACTTACTCCATCTTCTTTTATAATCATTTTTATAACTTCTCTTGAAGTTAATGATCGAGTCAAACTCATTTGTTGTTTAGTTTTGATTGTATCCATTGGATGACCTACAAGAAGGCCAAGAATACCTGCAAAATTTAATTATATTTAAATTTTTGGTCTTGAAAAATGAAAAGTATTTAAATTTAAAAGATTTTTTTAATACCACCACCCCATCCTGCAACAAATGTTGCAAAAAGTTCCATTAATGTCCATTTTGGGATTTAATGAATAAGAGTTTCTTATTATCCAAGGTGGCACATTTTATTTGATTTATATTTTTATCTCTAATAGCCATAATTTAATTTTTTGTTTTTTAAGAAATGAGGGTTAACATAAAAATTGAAAATGAACTTATACTGTTGTTTACATATTACAGAAGTGGCAATAAGTAGTTCTAAATCGAAATTCGACTAAATTCAGTTTGTACTACTATAAAAAAATTTATTACAATAGCTTAGGTAATTTACGTACATAGTTTTTACATGTAAATTACGTACGTAATTTACGTCAAAGCAAAGAAATATTTTTGCCTAAATTTCGAGAACCTAGTTTTAAATTGTTTTAATTAAATAATTTGATTTTTTTAAATTTAATTTTAGTTTTTAGTTTTTGAAATTTCCACTGCTAGGAGATTGCGCATGCGTTGCACATTGCGTCTGATTGGTTGCTTTTTGCGTCGTATGTGAAATTTTAAACACATTTTTTGTTGTTTATAATAATCTTTTTGTCTCTTTCACTGTCTCCCAAAATGTCAAGAAATCCAAGTTCACTCGACTCTCCCAATATTAACGAAATTCAAAACAGAGGCCCTCCCAATATTAACCAAATTCCCTTCTCTCAATGTAGTCATATCAATTCAGTGCCGTAATAATAAATTTTGACGCCCTGTACAAAAACAGATCAGTGCGCCATTCGTATACCCCCCCCCCAAAAAAAAAAAAAAAAAATCTTCACGCGAAAAAAGTCAGACTTAATTTTAACTTTGATTTTAATTTTATGGTCAAAATTATAAATACAATGAATTCAAGAAATATAATCTTTTATTTCAAATACATTCCTATCTTAAAAAAGTGATGTTACCAATATATCGAACACATCATCCCTAACAAAACCTTCGGATTGAAATTCATTCCGAATAAATCCGAAATGTTCCGAATCATTCCGAAATTTGTATCCGAACCAAACAGTTTCATTTCAATTTAATCCGAAGGAAGTTTTCAATCAAAATTAATCCAAAGCCCATTCAAAATCTATCCGAACGTGTAATCCGACTGAATCCGAATCAATCCGGTCAATTCAAATGATTCCAAACTTTCAATACGAATGAATTCGATTTAATCCGGTCTATCCGAACCAAACCGAATGAATCCGAAATTTTCAGGTTCAATCGGATTAATTCAGATAGACCGCATTAAATCGAATTCATTCGGATTGACGGATTCATTCTGATTGAAAGTTCAGATTAATTCGGACTCATTTGGATTGACCGGGTTGATTCGGATTCAGTCGGATTAAACGTTCGAATAGATTTTGAATGGGCTTCGGATTAATTTTGATTGAAAACTTCCTTCGGATTAAATCGGAATGAAACTGTTTGGTTCGGATACAAATTTCGGAATGAATCAGATTGATTCGGAATAAATTTCAAATTGAAGCTTCCGCTAGGAATTGTTGTCGAAAACCTGATTGGTTTAAAAACTGCGCGAATTGTGTGAATTTTATCGAATTTGAAAACAATCTTCAGACTATTCTCGTTTTCAAAAAGATTATTAAGATAGAGAATACGAATTTTACAAAATTCATTGAAATTTTAGAAATATTAAAGGATTTCACGGTATTTGAAAGAATTTTATAAAATTTATTCTGATTTTCAGTTTTAAGAGATTTACCAGTTTTATTGGGGTTTTATAGAATCTAAAGAAATTTAAGTATTTTTAGAAACTTCAAAGCTGTGTTTCAAGGATTTTCACGAAGTTTCATTTGATTTTCAGATATTTTAAGGGATATTAAATAGTTTTAGGTACTTTTAAGAGATTCAAGGGATTT
This sequence comes from Synergus gifuensis, assembly GCA_904066015.1. NCBI lineage: Eukaryota > Metazoa > Arthropoda > Insecta > Hymenoptera > Cynipidae > Synergus > Synergus gifuensis. The sequence continues at coordinate 775,633 of CAJFCO010000183.1, forward strand.
TACGAAATTTCATAGGATTTTTAGCAATTTTAAGAGATCGTGGAATTTTGAGAAATCTTAAAAGATTTAACGGTAGATACATATGTTGTGGAATTTTAAGTGATTTTAAAAACTTTTAAGGTATTGCAAGGGATTTCACAAAATTTCATTGGATTTTTAGATATTTTGAGGGTTTAATTGGGATTTAATTGGACTTTGAATAATTTTAAGGAATTTAAAAGAATTTTACAAATTTATTAAGATTCCTAAAATTAGACTAGTAATTATAAATTTGTATATTTCAAAAATTAAAATCTCTGAATTATTTTGCATACTTTTGAAATCCCTTAAATTTTCCAAACCTACATTTTTTTGGGAAAAATTATGAGATTTTAAAGGATTATAAAATAATTTTAAGGAATTTGACAATTGTGGAATTTTAAGTAATTTGAGAAACTAATAAACATTTTACGAAATTTCATTGAATTTTAAGGTATTTTAAGAGATTTAATGAGATTTCACGGAATCTTGAAAAATATTACGGAATTTAAAAGGGCTTTACGAAATTTATTGAGATTTTAGAAATATTAAATAATTTCACGGTATTGCCAGGAATTTTATAAAATTTTAAAGGATTTTACGAAATTGCATGGAATTTTAAGTAATTTTCAGAGATTTTACAATGCTTCATTGGATATTGTTATGTACGCATGCGTCACATTAATTGCGCATGCGTATTGTGTATAAATGTACACTCGAGGACTCGAGTCTCTCAAATGTCAACTTTCCAAATCTCAAGTTCTCCCAAACGTCAAGTTAATTTTTTCCAAATATCAAGTCTGTCTTTCTCAAATCCCACTTGTAACCACTGCGCACGCGTTGTGTTCGGGAACTGATTGGTTGCTATTCGCGCGCAATTTAAAATGCTGAAAAATATTATATTATACGCAATACGCATGCGCAATTGATGTGACTATAGAGATAAAGAATTTCCTGACATTTGGGAGAACCTCTGGCAATAATTTCTTGATGTAATGCGAAAGGGAGGCGCTGATGTATCTATTTCTCTTGGAAATCCAGGAAGAGAAGCTGGTTGGTTGATTTCAAACTGCAGGTCCGTCCGCTGAATTAGTATGATAAAAATCATAAACCTTTGTGAAATTCGAATAAAGTATTAACTCACAACAAATTGTTTAAAAAGCGTTCAATTTATTATTATGGTTAAGACTGCGATTAACAATTGAATTGCCAACTCAGATATAATGAAAGTAAAACAGAGTCCGCACTTCACGTAAATTCTCTAAGTCACGCTACGGAAAATTGAGCTTAGAGAGAAATTAAGAAGTTGGCAGAACGAAATTGAAGTGAACTTGCGCTCCCGGGCTACCACAGCAGCAACCTCGGCGAGAGCAATCTTCGTGGTGGGGCCTCCCCACCCGCTCCTAATTAGTCCTATGGTAATCAAGGCCAGAAGGGTTGAATTCACGCCTACTGGCTCATGCCGCGCGTGTAGGTTACTCATGGGGTGATCTCATAATTATGATTTTACTTATCTCTATTTGTTTACAATATAGAAAATCGGCGCCTTCAAATAGGTTTTTGTCGCGACAATTCGGCACCTACATTCCTTATTAGGACATAACTTCCTGTAGAAGTCTCAACATTTACATTCCATAAGAATAAGATCATACCTCTACAATTTCTAATCTAGATCGTCGAAATAATCATATTATTATCCATATTAGTTAGATATATTGAGAGAAGGTTGTAATAATCACTTAAATATGATTACATGGTTATTCTTAAATATTCATATTAAACGTTTATAGATTCTTGGTTGTTTGAATATTCGCGCCAACGACTCGTATTGATGACGTAGAGCTATCCTCCTTCCATTAGTTGCAATGGTACACACAGGCCATTACACTTGACATTTGGAAGACTCGAGTCGACTGTACCTATAATATATTCTCCATACTCCATGGTTAATGTGTTAAATGTCAAAACGTCAAAATCAATTAAAATGATAAAACATTAACGAAATCATTTGAAATTAATCCAAAAAGAAAGATATTTTCTTTTCTCATGATTCTAAGTGTTCGCAAGAATCATTAAGTGAAAGGGCAAAACCTATGAAAGTCCAGAATTCTTTGAAATGGCACTTCACAGAGAATCTAACCTGTGTGTTCAACATGAACGTCATTCAAAGGACTCAAAACTTTCCAAATTCAGCAGCTTTCGAAAACTTTTACGTAAATATCCTTCAGGACTATGAATCCATATATTAATAAATCTCTACTTTCCAAAAGACTGGGTGAAGTAATGCAATATTTAAAATAACGAATTAAGCTTTATTTAAAAAGAAAACATAATGACTGTTATAAAAATTTCTATTTTACACTATTTATAAATAATATTTTCAAGAAGATTTAAAAATCCTCTTTGTATTTTTAAATAATTTTTTTTTGATTTAGTATAAACGTTTTATGTTTGAAAAATGAGTGTTTTAATGAGATGTCCTGGTATGTATTGTGGTCGCGAATTATTTCCTGATGGAAATTGGAGTGATTGTGGTGCGTGTCCACGAGGATTCAGGGCAAATTCTTCCTCAGCTTGTGTTCCTTGTGAGGATATCCCAGTGTTTTATGATTGGCTCTACCTGGGGTTCATAGCCGTTTTCCCCCTAGTCTTACACTGGTTTTGTATTGACAATGTTGCAATGAGACGCAACATCCCTAAGGAAGTAATTGTATTACATTGTTCTGCGATTATTGAAATTGTTGCTGCCTCGATTATTACCTTACAATTGATGGAGCCAGTGGGATCTTTTAATGTCAGATCCTGCAGGGCTCAGAAATTATCGGATTGGTATACTCTCTTGCACAATCCAACTCCAAATTATGAAAGAACTCTTCACTGCACGCAGGAAGCGGTTTATCCATTGTAATTATAGATAGTTTCAGAAACTAGTGAAAATATAACAAATTTCTTTATTATTAACCATCATTTTTCTTATTTCAGATACACCATGGTGTTCGTATTTTATGCTTTTGGAATTTTGATAATGCTTCTAATACGACCGCTGTTAGTGAGAAAATTCCTTCCCAAACATGGAAAGTTTTCGATCTATGCTGCATTGTATTTCTTCCCAATCTTAGCCTTATTCCATGCAGTGGGAGGTGGACTGATATGTTAGTATTTCCACTTTATAAATGAAAATTTCATCAGGGAAAGGCAAAGAATTTTTCATTGCGTTTGCAAAGCCTAAAAAAGTCTAAGAACTTTAATATCTGAATTTCATAGCAATAATTTATAATTGTAATGTTTATTTCTATTTTCTTCTTTATAGAAGCTAGCTTCTAAAAACCACGTAGCTTAAAGTAGATAATTTTAGAGTTCACTGAATTATTACAATTTGTATCGAATCTAGATTTTAATCAATTATTACTTATATTGTTATTAATATAGGTTAATTTTAATTAATCAAATCCTTGACCTTTGCAGATCATTCATTCCCCTACATCACGATTGTTTTGTCTGTCCTTTCCAACGCAGCGCATTTCGCTTTCAAACTAAATCAGGTATATGTAATCTTCAATATTTAAAATTAAAATTATTTCAGTTTACTTGAGACTTTTTGCCTCTATTATAAACAAAAATATTAATTTACTTTTCTTTGCAGACAATGAAGTCGTTAATCTTAAGTTCGATTTCGGACGTTAAAAACATAATTGTGATTTTGGGTCATTGGCTTCTGCATGGATATGGTGTGATGGCAGCAGCGACTCTTCACGGACTTACACTTCATCCAGCGATGCTTGTTCTCGTTCCATTGCCAGCTTTATTTTACATTCTCACAGCGAGATTTACGGATCCTCACAAACTCCAGGAGGAATGAAAAGAACTTGAATTTACGGATAAAAGTTCAGTTCGTTGTATAAATTGTACACATGTAAATACTATGTTATATTTGTTAATAAAAATTTCGTATTATACAATTCAGATTTATCCACATTTAACTAGATCAGTAATAAGTTACTGGGTTTATAAATAATATGGTGTAGACTTTATTTTAAGGACTTGGAAAAAAATTCATTGTGCAATTTTTTACAAAGAAAAAGACCATAAATAATCTTGCAATGCTTTTTAATTATTATATATATATACGAGAGAAGTTAACAATGTGATAATACACCATCACACAAAAATAAATGCAATAAATACGTGATGAGCCTTTTTATGGCTACGCCTCTGTTTGTGGCTTTTTATTTTGTCTCTGGTACGAAAGACGCGATGAAAATGCTTTTAGGAGCCAAGGGAACTAATTTAGAGTTCAGTTTTAGTGTCCTATAATAAAAAAAAAATTGTTATTCAGTATGATTTTTCATTTCATAATGAGAATGAGAAATTAAGAATAACTCAGAAATGTAGGCCTGGAATTGCAAATAAAATTAAATACTTACTTGGTATAATCTGCTTCACTCACGGCGCGGTTTTGACTGTATGCAACCATAGTAATTTCTTTTGCCATGTGGGGAATCGACGTAAAATCGATCATGGTGGAATTACTTCCACTGTTGTAGGCCACCAAAAAGCCAGGATTTCCACTTTTTAGCCTGAAAATGTTAATTTTATAGTTTTCAAAAAATTGTACAACATGGAAAATATTGCTGATTAAAAACACACATGCAAGAATTAACATTTATGTAACTCAATACCGAGGTTATTTTATGAAATGTTTGTTAGTATAAAACTCACCAATGTCTGTAGACGAGTGAGCATGAAAAAAGATAAATTAATCTTTGGTTAGTCTGTTAGAATAGAGTCATACCTCAATTACAGTTATTGCTCTGTTCTACACTATGAATATGACATTCAATTATTCCTATCAAGATTTAAATTGACTTCATTCTAATTCTACATTAAATCTAAATCTCTTCCATTCATATTTCAGGCGCATTATATTAAATAAAAGCAAAGGTCAGCAAGCTTATTCTTAAATTAAATCTACGAAGACCCCAATTTCTAATTCTTAAAACCAATATACGAGAATTTACCTTGTATAAGCAAAAACTTTTGTATTGTTGATGATATGAGTTTTTATATCACCATACAAAAATGCAGGAGCACTACGTTTCTTGCTAACTTCAGCGAACACTTCTTTGACTGAAGTGGCATCGCTGTATTTAACTATTGGCGTTCCAGGCAAAAGCAAGGTCATCAACGTTAAACTATTTGCGACCACTGATGGAACACGAGACCTCAAAGGAAGTCCTTTTCCATTGAGCTGAAAATATCAGTTTTATTGTAATATCAGACTCAAATAAGTTTGCCATACTTCATAAATATAAAATAATAAAAATTTCAGAACAACTTTTTAATCATTAAAAACTATAATCTCTATATATCCCTTAATTTCAGGTTTTCAAATATTAAAATACTTACATCCCAGGCTGGCCATTCGTTAATTATAATATTTTGAGAAATACTCTTGTTGAGAGTTTCTGCTGAAATTTCAGCATCAGCATTGGCCAAGAACAGGGAACTTTGAGAAAGATCTATCAGTGGCCCTCCCTTTTCGTTGTCTTTGTTGTAGACTGCTAGGATATCAGCACCGATTTCATCGATCAAAGCAAATAATCTGGAAAAAGGAAACAAATTCATTATTGTAACATTTTTTTTTATTTTGAGGGAATTAAAAACTACCAAATTTAAATATCGTTTGATATTTACCCTTCTCCTTTCGTAATATTGCGAACGATATTGCGCCATTGCCTCAATATTACTTCGTTTTCAACACGATCTCTAGTTCTAACGTGACTTAAAGATTCGTATGAGCCAGGAATACCATTGGAAGACCTCCTTTCATTTCGCAGTTGAGGATCTTCAGTCAAGAACCGTGTATTTTCGAGTCTAAATCCTTTAACACCTAATCCCAACCAGTGAGTAAGAATGTCCTGTAATATAATTATTTTATATTAATATAAATTATTCCTTGTTTTTTTTAAAGAATTTTTTTCTCTTAATTTTGAGTATTTTAAAATATTAACATCCGTACCCCGAATTGTTCAACCACTGCAGGATTGTTGTAGTTTAATTCAGCTTGTGTCTTATTGAACTGGTGAAGATAGTATTGTCCTCTGGCTTCGTTCCATTCCCAAGCAGATTCGCCATAGACACTCAACTGAAAATTAACAAAAAGAAAGTAGAAATAAGCTGAAAGACACAGAAATTTGTCCTACTTATGTATAGAGCCTATTTTTTATTTACCCAGTTATTTGGTGGATTTCTTATTCCATTTTCTATTTTGGGATCAGCCCACACGTAATAATTAGAGTAATTTCCTTCTCTATTCACTGAACTTTTGAACCACGGATGTTCTACTGAGGAATGATTTGGATCAAGTTCGAGAACGACATGCTGACCTTTTGAGTTAGCTGCTTTAATGAATGCCTCTAAGTCAGTAAATGTGCCCAAGTTAGATTGAATACCTCTGAAGTTTATCGGATGACCTGCAGATATCAGAATAAAAGATTTCAAATCAATTTAAAACAAATTAAGATTACATTTATTCTTTCTTTATTTAACAATTTGTACCTCTCAAAAATTTTTAATTATTTAATTAGTAACTTACCATCTTTTGATTTTTCGACAATGGAAGTGAGGGAAATTGTCTTAATGCCTTGTTCCTTTATAGTGTTGAGAAGAGTTTCGAGTCCTTTTAGATCGCGACTAGGGGTTTCGGATCCATCCAATTGGACAATTGGACTTTCTTGCCACCATTTTCTAAGTTCGGGAGAATTGCATTTGGGAGCCATGACAATAATTCCAATTGCTCCGACCAACATTGCAGCCCAGAGAAACCAAAAAGCGATAAAAAGAAACCATCTCAGACGAATCCAAAAAGGATCATTTGCAAATTTCATCAACTCTTCTTTTCCCATTCCGGATAAGACTTTAATCGTTTCAATGTCAATCTTCGCGTCCCCATTTTCAGCGATAAACTTCACCTGAAATCAATTAAATAGAATTTAGTTACAATTTTTCTATTGGATTATAATCTCTCAATTAATTTTTTTAGTTAAAAAAGATATTTTTAAAAAATACATAAATTATTCTGAAGTTATAAATTTGAAATAATGGCCGGTAAATTAAAAATAATATATGAATGCGTTTACATTTTTATCGAATAAGAAAGTATTATATCTTATTGTTAGCTTGTTTTAAAACTTGAAGGTCTGTAGATATTTTAATCTAGTCAATGATAGGAACATTTAAAAATTTTTGTTATGCGCTTGAGTCAATGTTAAATGTTGATTGTGCTTCAAGGATCAATATTTCATCAGCGTTGAAGCACAGAAAATAAAAAAAGGAACTGAACTTTGTACAGTTTCTATTGTTTCAGCTTTATTTTAGACAAGTCCTTTCATTAAATTAGAATAACTGAGTTTTATACAAACTCACAAATTTTTGAATTTTTTTCGCGTCATAAATATAAGGCGTTAAATAACTTCAATTTTAAGATTGAAGAATATTTAATATTTAAGAATATTTATTTTGGTTTTCATATTTTTCATATTCTTTTATTTTAACTATTTAAAATTGATCAAAAAATTGGAGGTCCTTATTTCTGGTTTTTAGTCGAAGACACGAAACAAAAAGACTTATTATCTCTGGAATTCTGTGGTGTGATATATAATTAATAATAAAATATCACACGCGTATAAGTCACATATGCGGAAGAATAATTAAGTTCAACTGAAGAATGCAAACACAATGAGAAATAAATTACAATAATCTTTAATTAAGTCACACACAGGTGCGAAATTTTTCACTTTGGAAGCAGATATCTAAAATAAAATATATGAAAGTAAATCGCTAAATTAGTCGAAGGAAAAAAATATGACTTCAATTCAAATCTATCAATTGATATTATTTGAATAGATGCTCAAATGTTCTATTTTTGTTTTTTAAACTATCGAATAAAACAAATCGCTTCGCATTTAATTTATGTTTACCTGATTTCTTAAAAGCCCCTGTCGTTCGCATTTACTATTCGAAAGCAGAAAAAGAACGAAATAAGCTGAAAGACTACTCGATCTATAAGGTAAAAATTCCGAATCTAAAAGTGGACGAGTTTTGCACAGAATTTTTTGCCACAATTGCATTTTAGAAATCTATTATTAACACTAATTATTGAGAAATTTCAAACTCTATAAGTTAAATAATTAATGCAATTTTTGGAAGACCTCCTGAAGTCTTTAAACTACGACAAACCTCAATAAACTACGTTCTTATTCGAAAACAGGATTGGGGGTATTTGGATCAGATGATGCAATGGGAAGAGCCAATTGCTCTTTTGCATTTTCATTTATTATTAAATTTACTATCTGCGATAATTGAAGCGTCGGAAATAAAAACAATGGAAAAACGTTTATATGTTTAACTTCTGGTTAAAGCAACTTATTGCTAGCAATCATTAATCGGCGACAGTGGCGTAACTAATAATTGGAGGCTCCCCCGCAAAAATTTTTGGGAGGCCCCCCCGTAAAAATTTTTAGGAGGCACCTTTGAAAATAAAAAGAAACTATGAAAAGGTCGATTTATAAATTGCTTCGTAATAAACCAGTTTTGAATAAAGTTAAATTTTAAAAATAAAAATAGAAATACAGAGTGAAATTTATTTTTTCTACTCAGTCTAAGAGGCCCCTCAGAGGAGGAGGTCTCCCCGCAATGTGGGGTTTCACTACTACATAGTTACGCCATTGATCGGCGAAGTGATGATTGATGATTGAAGCGCTTCATACAACAGAAGAGAATTAAAAAGATAAATTATTATTACTAGAAAATTGGCTTAATAAATATCAAATAAGTATTCTTAAAACTTTTTAGTTTGGCTTCCAATTAAGGATGTTGGAGCCATGTTCTAATCTAAAAATTCGATTTCTTCATTTTATTACTCAACAAATATTAAATTTGGAATTTTTTCCTTCTGTAGAATTAATAAATTTTTAACTAGAATTATGTGTACAGAGCGAGAATATATCTAATTCAAATATTTTTTAAGTAAAATGAAAATATTAAATTTTGAAGTTAGATTTTGAATTCTTCGTTTTATGCAAAAAGTATCAAAATTAAATATTTTTTCGCTCTGTATGTAGTCTTATATTTGAAAAATGATTAGCGCTAAAGAGCGAAAAAATATTTATCTATAATTTTCGTTGAGTAAAATGGAGAATGGAATTTTGAGCTTAACACTTGCGTCCAACGACCTTAAAGAAAAGTCAATTTAAGCACAGTGTTTTGATTAATTATGTTAATATTAATTAATTATAATACAAGGTGGCCACAAGATTCAATTTTTTTATTTCCCTGACATAAAAGTATCAAAATGCGAACAAATTTTCAGTAAAAATACTATTGAAAATTTTTCCAAAATTTCTTATAATATCACTTTAAATCTTTTGAAATTTAAAATCACTTCAGTTAAAATTCGTAAACATCTCTCAAATTTTTGACAACCTTGGAAATCTCTTGAATTTCATTGAAATTTCTTGAAATCCCTAGAAACATCTTAAAATTCGACGAAATCCCTTCATTAATATTTCATGAAAACCCTTAAATTTTCACTAATTACTTTAAAATTCCTCAAAATGATTTCAAATCCTTTAAATTCCTCAAAAAACTTCAAAATCTTTTAAAATTCCTAAAAATCTCTTAAAATTTCCTACAATCCTTCAAAATTCCACAAAATCTTTTAAAAATCTCTTGAAATATTTCAAAATTCCATGAGTAACTTTAATATCTCTTAGAATGCGACAAAATCTCTTAAAATTATTGGAAACTTATTGAAATTCCTTAAAATATCAGTATAATATTTACAATCCTATAAAAGTATAAAATGTTATAAAATCGTTAAAATCTATTAAAATTCCATGAAATTCTTTACAGTTTCATAAAATCTCTTACGAATCCTAAAAATCTTGTGAAATCCTTTAAAATTCAATAAGGAACTTGTAAATTCCCTAAAATACATTAAAATCTCTAAACAAAAATTCTTGAAAACAAAAACCTCACAAAATTCTTTAAAAATGAAAGACAATTTTTGAAAAAAAATTTCTTAAAATTCTTTAAAATTCAAAGAGAAATATTTTATATTCCCTTAAAATTTCTTTAAAATCTTCCAAGTTTCTTAAAATCCTTTATAATTCCATATTGAAAGCTGTTAAATCCTTTAAAATACATAAAAATCTCTTAAAATTTTGTAAGATTTTACAAAATCTTTTAAAAATCATAAAAATCTCATGAAATTCTTTAAAATTTCACGAAGAATATTAAAATTTCTTAAAATTACTTTAAAAAAATCAAAATTTCTTAAAATTCTTACAAGCTTTTTAAAATCCTTTAAACTTCCACAAAAGGAACTTTAAAATTCCTTAAAATTTCGTTAAGTCTTTTAAAATTCCACTAAATTTTTTTAATATATTAAATAAATCTCTTGTAATTCCTTTAAATTCCTAGAAACCTTTTAGAATCTTTTAAAATTATTGAAAATCACTTGAAATCATTAGAAATCCAAAAAATCTGAAAGAATGCCTGGAAATTCTTTATAATCCCTCGAAATCCTTGAAAAGTTTCTAAAATCTGTTAAATAAACTATAAAATCTATATATGCAATATACGAAAAAAATAACATAATTAGCATAAATGTCAATTTCTATTTTCCCTGACAACTACTCGCGTTTCCTTGACATTTCCCTGACTTCCCTGACATGTGGCCACCCTGATAATATTAATTATTAATTAATTAATGATTATTTATGACTAAAATGTCTCTATTAAATCTTCAAAAATTAAGAAAACTCAAGAAACTTAGTTCTAAATTTAGTAGAATTGAGAGCACTTATAAGCTGATGCAATGGGAACTATGGGAAACATCAGTTGCTCTTCTGTATGTTCAGTCTTTATTATGTATCAACTTTTCTATCATTGATAATTAAGACAAGCCTTCATCGCCTTTTGTGCCTTGACTCTAGCTTCTACATGAAAATAAATCAGAGTTTAAACAATATATCCTCGAATCTATAAAATACAGAAAATAAAATAAAATACAGATACATTTTTAAAATCAGGATGTGAACAAAATCGAAGGGGATTTTTAAAATGTTAGGTATATCATTTTATCCAATAAAATTAAGTTAAATTTGAAGTGATTGGATAGATTTTACTACAAAAAATCTACCCAGAGTTCCTTCTATTTTTGGTCATCCTCTGTAAAACTCTCCTCAAAGGAGTCCAATAACAGGTCAAAAGTTCGCGGAGATAATGATGTAAATATATAATTCTAAACTATATCTTAATGACGATGGTTATTATCTTTTATCAGTTAAAGAAAAGGGAAAAGAGTAACGAGAAGGAAGTAAGAAACGTGGGCAATAGAGAAAGGACAAGAGCTATTATTATAAAAATTATATGGGTAATAAATTGATAAATACCTCGGTGCTATCTTTTTTAGGTGTGAGTTTTGCATCATCCTGGAGCATACGTTCCTGGGCCTCGTCAATAACCTCGGGCTCTGCTCCATTTTGTTTCACCATTTTGATATCCTGTACTTTCTCGTTCTTTTCTAAATCGTTTTTTGACTGCCAGTTGGCATCTTCCTCTGGTAATTTCTTATACGTGGCTTGTACTACTGGTTCCTTGTTGGCAGAGCCATTCACCTCGTTACTATCAAGATCTAGCCTCCCACTCTTCTCCATAGCTGAATCCTTCAAGGGCGTTTAGTTTACTTACGTAACAATGCAACGGAACTTGTCCGACTACTTCCCCAGTTCCACACTTTGTTAAACAGAAAGCTGAGGAGAAAACTCAATCAATGAACCTGTGCTGATCTACTGTGGTCACAAATTGTGATGAGATGATGAGAAAGTGTCGTATTACGTATTGAGGCGTATCAGGCGTATATGTGCTGTATAAATGTATTGATGGTCGGCCGAAATGAATACAATGGCGCCTGGTGGCGGGAAAAATGTACACAGTACTTCCAGACGTGGTAAGAAATCCAGTAAAACTGAGATTATAAATTTTAGGATTAGGATTTATGTTGAATATTCTAATACCTAGAATCCACTCTTTAGACTAGGACCTTCGATGGCTTTTCCGGAGAAATCTGTGGCAGATTTTATAAGCAGTTTTGCGCATGGTTTGGCGATTGGTGTGGTTTCAGTGCCGTAACGAGGGCGGGGTGACTGGGGCAACTGCCCGGGGCGCAGGTCAAGCAAACAAATTAAAAAAATTTTTTCAGAAATTCTTTAAATATGACGATAAATTTAAGATAAATTTCGATCTCTTTAGAAATAAGAAATACGTGAAAATTAATATTCTTCGAGAAATCACAACTTTTTTCAATTCGCAGAATTAAGCTTGAACATGATAATGTGATAGATGAATTTGCAAGCGTGAAAGCCAGGAGACAGAAGAATTGTTACTGTAATTTTAGGAATCAGGTTTAGAATTACTTAAAATTACTCAAAAAACCATAAAGTCTCATTAAATCTCTTACGCTGGCGAAGGCTTCGGATAGAAAACTTCCTATCCAAATGAATCCGAGCCAATGCGAAGTCTCTTTCCGAGCGAATCAGTTTCATTCCGAGCCAATCCGAAGTTCGCATGATTCCTATCCGAATAAATCCGAGCCAATCCGAAGTTTGAAGGAAGATTCCTATCCGGAATGGTTCGGATTCATTCGGATTGAAAAATTACTTCGGAGTGGTTCGGATTGAAGTTTCGGATTAAAAAATTTCTTCGGAATAGCTCGGATTCATTCGGATTGAAACTTCGGATTCATTCGGATTGAAAAATTTCTTCGGATTGGCTCGGATTCATTCGCATTGAAGCTTCGGATTCATTCGGATCGAAAAATTTCTTCGGAATAGTTCGGATTCATTCGGATTGAAAATTCGGATTGAAAAGTTTCTTCGGAATGGTTCGGATTCATTCGGATTGAAAATTCGAATTCATTCGGATTGAAAAGTTTTTCGGAATGGTTCGGATTGAAAATTCGGATTCATTCGGATTGAAAAGTTTCTTCGGAATGGTTCGGTTTCATTCGGATTCGCTCGGATAGAGATTTCGCATTGGCCCGGATGACTTCGGATTGGCTCGGATTGGAATCCTATCCGAAGCTTTCGCCAGGGTAACATTTCTGAAAATCTACTGAAATTTTGTAAAATCTATTGGATCCATTCAAAGTCTTTAAAATTTCTTAATATCCTATAAAACGTTCGTAAAATCTCTTAGAATTATTTAAATTCCCGTACAATATTTTAAAATCCCTTTAACATGCTTCTAAATCTGGTGAAATTTCTTAAAATTACTTAACATCTCATAAAGTATCATTATATCTCTTAAAATTACTCAAGATTCCATGAAATTTAGTTAGATTCTTTAAAATTTTTGAAAATCCAATATAATCTCACCAAATCCTTAAAAATTTCTGGAAATAAATGTTCTTCAAGTTACTTAATATCTAATAAAATATCTTAAAAATGCTTAAAATTATTTAGAATCTCCTAAAATATCATCAAATCCCATAAAGTTATTGAAAATCCCATGAAATCCCTTGAAATTCCTAAAAATCCAATGAAATCTCGTAAATCTCTTGAAATCCCTAAATCGTTAAAATAACATTAATATCCTATCAGACATTGTAAAATCTCTGAAAGTTACTTAAAATTCCATGCAATTTCGTAAAATCCATTAAAATTTCATAAAATTCCTCAAAATACCGTGAAATCACTTAATATTTCTAAAATCCCAATAAATTTCGTAAAACCCTTTTAAATTCCTTAAAATTTTTTCAAGATTCCGTGAAATCTCTTTAAATCTCTTAAAATACCTTAAAATTCAATGAAATTTCATAAAATGACTAATAGTTTCTCAAATTACTTAAAATTCCACAAAATATATTGTCAAATTCCTTAAAATTATTTTATAATCCTTTAAAATCTCATAATTTTTCCCCAAAAATGTGGGTTTGGAAAAATTAAGGGATTTCAACAGTATGCAAAATATTTCAGAGATTTTAATTTTTGAAGTATAAAAAATTTGTAATTACTAGTCTAATTTTAGGAATCTTAATAAATTTGTAAAATTATTTTAGATTCCTTAAAATTATTCAAAGTCCAATTAAATCCTATTAAAACCCTCAAAATATCTAAAAATCCAATGAAATTTTGTGAAATCCCTTCAAATACCTTAAAAGTCCTATTAAAACCCTCAAAATATCTAAAAATCCAATGAAATTTTGTGAAATCCCTTCAAATACTCTTAAAAGTACCTAAAACTATTTAATATCCCTTAAAATATCTGAAAATCCAATGAAACTTCGTGAAAATCCTTGAAACACAGCTTTAAAGTTTCTAAAATTGCTTAAATTTCTTTAGATTCTATAAAACCCCAATATCTGGTAAAATCTCTTAAAACTGAAAATCAGAATAAATTTCATAAAATTCTTTGAAATACTGTGAAATCCTTTAATATTTCTAAAATTTCAATGAATTTTGTAAAATTCGTTTTCTCTATCTCAATCATTTTTTTGAAAACGAGAATTGTCTGAAGATTGTTTTCAAATTCGATACATTCACACAATTCGCGCAGTTTCTAAACCAATCAGGTTTTCCACAACAATGTGTTCGATATATTGGTAACATCACTTTTTTAAGATAGGAGTGTATTTGAAATAAAAAGATTATATTTCTTTAATTCATTGTATTTATAATTTTGACCATGAAATTAAAATCAAAGTTAAAATTAAGTCTGATTTTTTTGCGTGAAGACTTGAGGGTGGGGGGGATATGAAGGGCGTACTGATCTGCTTTTGCCCAGGGCGTCAAAATTTACTATTACGGCACTGTGTCGATTGGTGCTGCATCTGATCGTTCGACACATGGAGTATATATACTCTATGGATCGTCAAGTGACAAGTGTGGTTAGGAAAATGGGAGAAAGCAACGGGAGAATTATGTCTTATTTTCGTTTAGAATTCACTTTTTGATACATTTAGAGACATTAACACAATTCTAAATTACAAGCTATCAAATTTTTGAATTCAAGCTTTCATATTCATGGATTTCCAAGTTCCAAGTCCAACCCAACTGTCAAATTTAAATTTGAAGTGATCCAAATTTAAATTGAAATCTGTAGTCATCTGTAGGGTTCGAACAGGGGCGAATTAGAAATTTACGGGGCTCGAGACTATAATGAATACGGTGCCCCCAAAAGTATGATCATATTATGAATATAAATAAAAACTATGTTGTTATTTCTATAATTTATTATAGCAAATATTGTTTCTTTGGTACTTATATAATATTAAAAACTACAAATTATTATATAAGTAAAAATACTTTTTTCTGGATTTTGCATAATATGATATTTTTTTATTCGACCTCAACCTATTTTGCATTTTACATTTTAAATACATTTTGAGAACCATTTTACTCAGCTCTGTCAAAATCAACGAAATGCATTTATATTTATGATAAAGATTTAATATAGGCCAACCAGAAATGATTAAAACTTGGAAAAGAATCAGATATGAAATTCCTAAATTATTTTACCGGAAGTAATAGATAAAAAGCGATTCGATGAACCGACTTTTAATTTTTATTTAATTTATTTTTGAGAAAATATAAAAAAAACAAATTAATTAATTAATTAATTAAAAAAAAATTTTTAATTAATAAAAAATAAAAAAATAAATAAAAATAAATATATAAATAAAATAATAATAATAATAATAAATAAATCAATTTGCATTCATTTTCTAAAAAATTTATTTTACATTCTTTGCGATTCATTATCTTTGCCTTAAAAAATATATAATTAAATAATGCTAACAATAACTTATCTATACAATTACAAAAATACTTTTGTGCGTTAACAAATTTGTTTTAGTGGGAGAAATATTCCTCACTTTGACTCTCAACTGATGAGTCATTTAGTTTCCCAATATTTGTATCTTGATAATCGATCGATAACAGCAAACAGCTGTTTTTATTGTTATCCAGAAGAGAGTTTCCGTGAATTACAGTTGTCTTCTTTGAAGAATCTGAAATTAAAAATTACAAAAAAATTACTTGCAAACAAATTCTCAATTCTTAATTAATTATTATCTTTTTATTATTATGTTTGATAAATTACCTCTGATACACGTTACTATTGTACGCAGCATAATGATGGGATGATACAGGAACACAATATAGAAATTAGAAGGACTGCTATGAGAGCTATCCAAAACATCCAGAAAAGAAATAAGCGTACTTTTATCCAAACTGGTCCTGCTGTGTAATATCTTAAATCCTCTCTTGTCAGTTCTGTAATCAATATTTTTATAGAAAATTATTAAGGGCGTTGGGACCAAGTTCTAATCTAAAAATTCGATTTCTTCATTTTACTCAACAATTATTAAATTTGGAATTTTTCCCCTCTGTAGAATTAATCAATTTTTAACTAGAATTATGCGTACAGAGCGAGAAAATATTTAATTCAAATATTTTTTAAGTGAAATGAAAATATTGAATTTTGAAGTTAGATTTTGAATTCTTTATTTTATGCAAAAAGTATCGAAACTAAATATTTTTTCGCTCTGTACGCAGTCTTAAATCTGAAAAAAGATTAGCGCTACAGAGCGAAAAAATATTTATCTATAATTTTTGTTGAGAAAAATGGAGAATGGAATTTTGAACTTAACACTTGGGTCCAACGTCCTTAAACCTAATATTATTGAGTACTGTCCTCTTTTATAAGTAAAACTAGTTGAATCTAAAAGTCTATATATAAAACTTCTTTTTAGTTTTGAAAATAATACTAGTATATTTACAAACAATAAAAGAATCATAAAATTCGATTTTATTATTGTTTGTAAGCATACAAAGAGATAATCTTCGAATTGAGTATTAGATATCAGAAAAACTAACAAAGAAAAAAGATTATCGCTAGCTCTTCCAATGTTTACGTACTACATCTCACAATCCTGGGAAATTCACTTAATAACAACAATAGCGTTTGGAATATTAAAAACACTATATTTTCTTTTCTTTTATTTCAGGGATTTTTGAAGCAGATAAAAAATAATGAACTTCATATTTATTAATCTAATATTTGTATCAAAAATTCATAACACAAATGAAAGATAGAAAAAATTCAGTTTAAAAAAAGTTCAAAGTAATCTTTAATTAACATACCTCTTTCAACATTTTTTTCATAATACCCATTTATCCAGATCGATTCAAAGCCAGATTTTGCAAGCAGATAGGAATCTTCTTTAGGTACCATTTTTCCATACCCGAAGGTGTTTCGCAGTACTCAGACTTTATAAAATTCGTGTTCGAATTTGATATTTGAGAAATGGTGAATAAGTTTTGCTCTCACAGGGTGAAATACTAAAAAACAAAGTAACAACAAGATTTCTCTAATAAGTCCACGTGCTTAGAGTTTCGTTAGTAACCACAATCTTTCATTAACAATCACGTAATAATACACTATTGACTATACTGATTCTTCACACAAACATTATAGGAGATAGAGTGGCAGTTTGAAATGAAATCAATCAATATGTTTTCTCTTTCGAAACTCTTATCTTGAAGACACGAGTTTTATATGGACAGTTTTCATCATTAAAATTGAGGGGAATTTATTTGAAATAGTATTTTTTAATTTATAGAATTTATTTATTTATTTAGAAACTAATTTTTCAAAATTTCGATAGTTCAACAAAAAATAATTAAGGGGAGCACATTTTTATAACAAATCAATTAAGTCAATATAAAAGTTGTAGATAGTGTTTCCGTCACTGGCTCTTTTATGAGTGAAGCAGTTGTTGAAACTAGTATCGAAATAGAATATTATTAATGCGCATGTAACAAGTGTTGCTAAACCTGATTTGTCTCGACTATTTTTAGCTTAATATGTATCAAAGGGCTTTTCTTATAATTACGTGACTTGCAATTAATGCAGATATGTCACCACATTTACATTTCAGTTATTTCGCATGACTGTCAAGTTAAATCTAGCTTTCCTCTTCTTATTATCATTTGAGGATGAGCTATTTACACTCTGAGAATGTTTAAATATATACTTTAAAAAGGCAATCTTATTTTTTTAAATATGTGTATAGGTAAAATATTAAAATATTAAATATATGTTATATATTTAATCAAATGATGATATGTATTCTTTATTTACGATTTAGTCTACATTTTAGTCTACATTACATTTCTTCTTAATTAAAAAAACACGAGATATCCTCCTATCTTAAAAAAGTGGTGTTACGAAATGTCTTGAAAATCTCGCATACATTGTTGTTGCAAACCTGATTGGCTTTTGAATGACCTGAAGTTGAAAGAAGAATAACAAATTAATGGCGCCAAAAAATTTCAGAAAAACCTTTGAAATACCTTAAAATTTATTAAGATTTCTTAAAACTTCTAAAAGCCTCTTGAAATCCTTTCAAAATCCACAAAAACCATTAAAATCATAAATCTCTTGAAACCCAAGTTAAAATTCGAAAGAATCTCTAAAAATTTATAAAAAAAACTCTAGGAATTTCTTAAAATTTTAAATCTCTTAAAATTGTTAGAAATTTTATAAAATTCCATGAAATCCTTAAAAATTCTACAAAATCTTTTCAAAATTAGAAAAATCAATAAAATTACGTGACAACTTTAATGTCCTTAAAACCATATATAATATTCTAAAACTAAGTGAATATTATTATCTAAATATTCTCTTGAAATATTTTAAAATTCGTGAAAACTTCTTAAAATTCTTAGAAACTCCTTGAAATTTTTTAAATTATACAATAACGATTAAAGCCCCTAGACTTTAAACGTTAAAATTTAAAATAAACTTTAAACTTTAAAATCTATTAAAATTAATATAAATCTCATGAAATTCCATGAAATCCTTAAAAGTCTATAAAATCTTCTAAAAATCATAAAATCCCTTAAAATTATTAGAAACCTCATCAAATTTCACAAAATTCTTTAAAATTCCATAAAATATTTTGAAAATTATTAAAATCTCTTGACTTCTTTTAAAATTCCTGAAAATTATATTACAACATTTAAAATTCCTTAAGGTCCCTTGAAATTCTCTGAAACCCTTTGAAATCTCTTAAAATTCCTCGAAACTTCATAAGATTTAAAATCCCTTAAATTCTCTTAAAACTCTCAGAAACCTTTTCAAATAACTTAAAATTTCACGAAAACCTTCGAAATTGCTTAAAATTCGTTAAGATTTCTTCAAATTCACAAAAACCTCTTGAAATCCCTTAAAAATCCACAAAAACCATTAAAATCATAAATCTCTTGAAATCCAAGTTAAAATTCGCAAAAATCTCTAAAAATTTATAAAAACCTCTTGGAATTTCTTAACATTTAAAATCTCTTAAAATCTTTAGAAATCTCACTAAATTCCATGAAATCCTTAAAAATTCTACAAAATCTTTTAATAATTAGAACAATCTCATAAAATTCCTTAAAATTTTACTGCAACCTTCGAAATCCTTTTAAATTCTACAAATTCTATTAAAAATCACATATCTTTTGAAATCCCTCAATAAAATTACCTTAAAATTCCAAGAAACTTATTAAAAATTTTTAAATTCTACGATAACATTTAATGTCTCTTTACCTCCTTTCAAATCCATTAAAATTATAAGTTATAAAAAATCTCGTTACATTCTTTGAAATCATGAAAATTCTATAAAATCTTTTAAAAATAAAAAAATCACTTTAAATTATTAAAATCTCTTCACTTCTTTTAAAATTCCTGAAAATTGTATCACAACATTTAAAATTCCTTAAAGTTTCTTAAAACTCTCTGAAACCTTTTGAAATCTCTTAAAAGACCCAGAAACCTTTTCAAATCACTTAAAATTTCACGAAAACCTTCGAAATCGTTTAAAATTCGTTAAGATTTCTTAAAAATCGCAAAAACCTTTTGAAATCCCTTTAAGATCCACAAAAACCATTAAAATCATAAATCTTTTGAAATCCAAGTTAAAATTCGCAAAAATCTCTAAAAATTTATAAAAACCTCTCGGAATTTCTTAACATTTAAAATCTCTTAAAATCTTTAGAAATCTTATCAAATTCCATGAAATCCTAAAAAATTCTACAAAATCTTTTAATAATGAGAACAATTTCATAAAATCCCTTAAAATTTTACCACAACCTTCGAAATCCTTTTACATTCTACAAATTCTATTAAAAATCATATATGTATAGATATTCTTTTGAAATCCCTCAATAAAAGTACCTTAAAATTCCCTGAAACTTATTAAAATTCTTAAAATTCTACGATAACATTTAAAGTCTCTTTACGTCTTTTAAAATCCATTAAAATTATTAGAAATCTCATATAATTTTACAAAATTCTTAAAAGTTACATAAAATATTTTTTAAATTATCATAATCTCTTGACTTCTTTTTAAATTCTTGGAAATTGTATTACAACATTTAAAATTCCTTAAAGTTTCTTAAAATTCTCTGAAACCTTTTGAAATCTCTTAAAACACCCAGAAACCTTTTCAAATCACTTAAAATATCACGAAAACCTTCGAAATCGCTTAAAATTCATTGGAATCTCTTAATGTTCTTAGAAACCTCTTAATATTCATCAAAATTTCAAAACATTTAAAATCCCTTAAAATTCCTCAGCTTTAAAAATTCTCTTGAAATTTCATGAATTCCGTTAAAACTCCTCGAATTATCCTGAAATACCTTAAAATTTTACAAAATCTTTTTAAAATCCTAAAAATCTTTAGAACTTCGTAAAAATCTCTTGAAAATAGTCAAAATCCATTAAAATTCCTAGAATCATCAAAATTCCATTGATTTTTAAATGACTTGAAGTTTTGTAAGGAATTAAATAAATAATCGTGCGCGTAGCGCGCGTGTTGGTCTGCTGGTATTAGTTAAAATTTATAAAAACAAAAATTTCCAAGTTACAAATAAGAGTGCCCAATGCATAAATCCAAGATTTTCTTGTAAAATAGATGTTGCCGAATCAGATACAATTTTTTCTTTTTCATCTTCAGTTTTAGTTTCTTCAGCAGTTACTTCATAATTTTCTTTACTCGAATGATCTTCTTCATCAGTTATTGATTCTTCTTCAGGTGCAGTTGTTGAAGTTGAAGCATTATCTTCATCCTCTTCTAGATAATTAGAAAAAATGTTCAATAATCAATTTTATTATCATTTTTTATAAAATATTATTGATTACTTAGTTATTACATAAATTCTTACCAGTGGTTATTCCTGAATCTTCTACATCTTCTCTACCTTTCAAAACAACTGCTTTGTTTCCTGAGAGGAGGAAGGAACCTTCGATTTCCGTTCTGTTAAAATATACATACTTATTTGTTATTAGAATTTTATTTTCTATTTTTTTATAATTCCAAATAATTATTATAATTATTATTTTAATAAATAATTATTAAAATTTATTGCTCACGTGTTAATATCAGAATCGGTAGAAATCACTATTTCGAAGATATCTTCTAAATCAGGGTACAATGATGTTAAATTCACAGTCTCGTTTGATGAATCTAAATTGATAACAACTATATAAGTTGGATAATCCTCCAAGGATCTGAAAAAAAAACAGCATAAAGGAAATTGACCTCCTTCCTCTACGAGGAAGCAAAAATTATTTAAAATTAATGAATTGATGAAAATATCCGATTCAAAATATTGCAAACCTCTTCAGAATCAGGACTCGATTTTCGTTCAAACTTTCCAACTCATAACCACCATGGCTAAACACTTGATTTTCTTTTCTAAGAGAAGCTACTTTTTTGTAAATATTAATATTACTCTCTGGATCTTCCAATTGGCTTTCAACGTTTCTTTCAACGAAAGAAGGATTTACAGGCAAAAATGTCTCTTCATTAGTAGAAAATCCAGCAGATATACTAGAATTCCATTGCATTGGCGTTCTTGCAGGATCTCTTGAAAAATTTTCAAATTCGTCGTTTGAACTTTCACAACCCATTGGATCGATTGTTTCACCCCAGGATACTTCAGTATCTATCATAGATATTTCTTCTCCATAGTACGTGAATGCTTGGCCAGGCAATAACAAAGTTAAAATTTGAAATCCATCCATTTCATCCAAACCCATTCTTGTTGGTGTTCTCGAATTATCGTGATTGGTTAGCTAAAGTAACAGATGTTATTGAAGAATCTGTTAGTGTGATAATGTTTTCTTGAATTGAATAGATTTATTTTTTCTAAAATATCTATTTGTATAATCATGTTTTTCTACTTATAAAGATTATTTTTGTGACTGCACCGAGAAAAATGGATATTAAAAATTAATCATCCTATCTTAAAAAAGTGGTGTCACGAAATGTCTCGAAATTCTCGCATACATTGTTGTTGTAAACCTGATTGGCTTTTGAATGACTTGAAGTTGTAGAAAACTAGCTGTGTATTCGATCTCGTGTGTTCCATTTAACTATATTTATATTTTTTTGTACTCATTTTTTAAGCACTTTGCTTCCTCATTATGATAATGTTGCAAATAAATTTGCTTCCTCATAGAGGAAGCATTTAGAAATGAAAATTTTCAAAATTAAAAATAATCATAATTTTCTTAAAATTCAATAAAATTCATTAATCATACAGGTCAATCGATTCGTCTCGATACAAGGAATCTTTCTTTCCTTTACATAAGCTTTGAATTTTCATTATTTAAGAAGTTATAGTCGAAAAATCAATTTTACAAAAATTCAAAATGTACATAAAAAATTTAAATTCAATATTTTGAAAAATCCTTTAGCACGTTTTGAGATATTGGTGGTGCCAATATACCCCACAAATTAACTCAATTTATCTACAATTGTCTTTGTTTTCGATACGTTTTCCAATATTTTTAAAATCGTTTAATTAAACTTTCCTCACGTGATAAATGTCTAATACAACATTCTAATCAATTGTCCGGATGTGTGTGTGTGTGTGTGTGTGTCGCCATTTTTTGTCGCCCTATTAACTTAAGGCCATGTAAGACTTACCCGATCCCTACCTTACCGACATTTTTTTCTCTGCAACGCTACGTCTACATTTATTGAGATATCAAATTGAAAATTTCTAAAATTAAAGAAAATATGCTAAGGTATGTTTATCTGGTCTTAAATTTTTGTAAAAATAAAAAAAAAATTTTTGCAAAAAAAATTTCTTTTATGAATGTCGAGAT
>CAJFCO010000183.1:803873-815934 GCA_904066015.1 Synergus gifuensis
TTATAGTTCAAATTTTTAAATGTTAAATTGCGATGTGCGCAAAATGTAAAATAATTTTAGAGATAATATTTAATTCGATGGGAATAAAAAGATCACTATCAATTGTTTTTGAGTGGGGGGGGCAGAATGACTGTATTGCCCCCTCCGTTCAAATTTATGGGAGGCAGCTGCTCCTTCTGCCCCCCTGGTTGCTACGCCACTGATGATATTTAAATTCCTTAAAACCCCATAAAACTCTTACAAACCTTTTGTAATTCTTTAAAATTTTATGACAACCTTAGAAATCGCTGAAATTCTTTGAAATTTTTTTAAATTCCTAGAAACCTCTTATCTCAAAATTTCAAAACATTTAGAATCCCTTTTAAAATCGCTAAGAATTCTTAAAAGCCTCTTTAAATTGCATAAATTCCTTTAAAATTTCATAAAATATCCTAAAATCCCTTAAAATTGTACGAAATCTTTTTAAAATCCTAAAAATCTTTTGAATTTCGTAAAAATCACTTAAAAATCATCAAATTCCCTTAAAATTTCTAGAAACCTCTTGAAATTCCTTTCTAAATTTCCTTTCTTAGATTTCCTCTCTAATTTCCTTTCTAAATTCCTTTCTAAAGTGTTGGTCTGCTAGTACACTAAAATATTAGATATTAAAATTAAATACACTATTTTCCTCGCATATTCCTTGTTCTTTTTAAAGGTGTTGGAGTCAAGTTCTAATCTAAAAATTCGATTTCTTCATTTTACTCAACAAATATTAAATCTGGAACTTATTCCCTCTGTAGAATTAATCAATTTTTAACTAGAATTATGCACACAGAGCTATAAAATACCTATTTCAAATATTTTTTAAATAAAATGAAAATATTGAATTTTGACGTCAAATTTTGGATTCTTCGTTTCATGCAAAAAGTATTGAAACTAAAAAAAAAAAATATTTATCTATAATTTTCGTTGAGTAAAATGGAGAACGGAATTTTGAGCTTAACACTTGAGTCCAACGCCCTTAATATCAGAATGAAATAAATTTTTTTCGATAACGTTACCACCCAATTAGTAGTCCCATTTTCCGGAAGAAGAGCCATCCATTCGTCAATAGTGTTTTTAATATCTTCAGCATTACTGCTATTGTTGATGGTATTAATGAAGCGGAAATTAAAAGGCAAGATGCCAGCATGTGATTCGTTACCGTAATAAGATATTAAAATCTCATCGGGATCATCAGAGCCTGCTATTAATAACCTAGTAAAAATAGAACTTGATAAGTACCTATAATGTAATCTGATGCAAGAAAAAAAAATTCATTACAGAAGATACTGTTTACAAAATATTAAATAAATTAATTTCGAAAAGGTAGAATTTTTTAAATTATCCAAAAGTGCATACTTAGAAGTTGAATTATTTTCTTGGACCCAATTATACACGTGGTCTCGAAATTTATATAAGAGTTCTATATTTTCGTATGCAGTTCGGTTCTCATTTTCAGTTTCACTTTCTTCTTCATTATCATTATTATCATCATTATCATCATTATCATCATTATCATCCTCATCGTCATCATCCTCTAAACTTAATTCATCTGAAAAATCTTCATCCTCATAATAATAAGATACAGCTGAAAAGCAGAAACCATCCACGCCTTTTTCCAGCCAGAAATCTAATGTTTCCTGAAATAAATTAACTAAAAAGTGAATGATGTTTTACCGGAAATTTTTTGTTTAATTTGAGAGCTATATTACCATAAGCTTATCTATGACTTCTTCATTCCGGAGATTAAGATCTGGTTGAGAATGGTGAAATTTATGATAATACCATTGTTCTCTGATTGAATCCCAAGTCCATGCTGATCCATTTCTTTCCTTATCGTAAAAACTCACCTAGTAGCAAATGAATAAAATGATTGTATTATTTAGAATATTTCAACACATAATATTTAAACACAAACTCTAAAGCTAAACTGTAATTGAAAAAAAAAAGATTATAGTCTCAATTTTATCTTTAAAACTTGCATTTATAAAATAACGCATAAATTCATTTATCATTAAATCCTACCCAATTATTGGGTTCAACTTTTTCTCCGGTTTCATTGATAGTTCCATTAGCCCAGATATAAAAATCAACATATGAATCCACCTCCGTTCGAGATAAATTGAACCATGAATGATCAATACTGGAATGATTTGGTACTATATCTAGAATTACTTTTAAATCTGTAAATTTCAAAAATCATTTATATTTAGGCATAAAACTGAATAATGATTAAAATCAGAGAATTAATAAATTCTCAATCAATCCTATCTTTAAAAAGTGTTGTCACGAAATGTCTCGAAAATTTCGCATTCATTGTTGATGAAAACCTGATTGGCTTTTGAATGAATTGAAGTTGAAAGAAGAAAAAAAAAACAAATGGCACAAAAAATTTTAAGAAAACCTTCGAAATACCTTAAAATTTTTTAGATTTCTTAAAACTCCTAAAAACCTCTTGAAATCCCTTAAAATTTCACAAAAACGATTAAAATCATAATTGTATTGAACTCCAAATTAAAACTCATAAAAAGCTCTACTAATTCCTAAAAACCTTTTGGAATTTCTTAACATTTAAAATCTCTTAAAATCTTTAGAAATTTTATAAAATTCCATGCAATCTTTAAAAAATTTTTTAAATCTTTTAAAAATTACAGAAATGAATAAAATTACCTGACAACTTTAAAATCCTTTAAACCCCATAAAATATTCTAAAACTCACAGAACTCTCTTGAAAGACTATTTTAAACTTTTAAAATCTATTATAATTATTTGAAATCTCATGAAATTCAATGAAATCCTTAAAATTCTATGAAATCTTCTAAAATCATAAAATATCCCTTAAAATTTTATTAGAAATCTCATAAAATTACACAAAATCCTTTAAAATTCCATAAAATATTTTGAAAATTATTAAAATCTCTTGACTTCTTTTAAAATTTCTGAAAATTATATTAGAACATTTAAAATTCCTTAAGTTCCTTAAAATTCTCTGAAACCTTTTGAAATCTCTTAAAATTCCTAGAAATTTCATAAGATTTAAAATCCCTTAAATTTTCCTAAAATACTCAGAAATTGTTTAAAATTCGTTAAAATCTTTTAAAATTCCCAAAAACCTCTTGAAATCCTTTAAAAATCCACAAAAATCTCTTGGAATTTCTTAACATTTAAAATCTCTTAAAATGCTTAGAAATCTTATCAAATTCAATGAAATCCTAAAAAATTCTACAAAATTTTATTACAACCTTCGAAATCCTTTTAAATTCTACAAATTCTATTAAAAATCATATATGTATAGATATTCTTTTGAAATCCCTCAATAAAATTACCTTAAAATTCCCAGAAACTTATTAAAATTCTTAAAATTCTATGATAACATTTAAAGTCTCTTTACCTCCTTTAAAATCCATTAAAATTATAAGTTATAAGAAATCTCGTTACATTCCATGAAATCCTGCAAATTCTATAAAGTCTTTTAAAAAACAGAAAATCCATTTAAATTATTAAAATCTCTTCACTTCTTTTAAAATTCCTGGAAATTTTATTAAAACCTTTAAAATTCATTAAAGTCCCTGAAAATTCTCTAAAACCCTTTGAAATCTCTTAAAATTCCTCGAAACTTCATATGATTTAAAATCCCTTAAATTCTCTTAAAACACTCAGAAACCTTTTCAAATCACTTAAAATTTCATGAAAACCTTCGAAATTGTTTAAAATTCGTTAAGATTTCTTAAAATTCCCAAAAACCTCTTCAAATTCCTTAAAAATCTACAAAAACTATTAAAATCCTAAATCTCTTGAAATCCAAGTTAAAATTCGCAAAAATCTCTAAAAATTCATAAAAACCTCTTGGAATTTCTTAACATTTAAAATCTCTTAAAATCTTTAGAAATCTTATCAAATTCCATGAAATCCTAAAAAATTCTACAAAATCTTTCAATAATTAGAACAATTTCATAAATCCTTAAAATTTTACTACAACCTTCGAAATCCTTTTAAATTCTACAAATTCTATTAAAAATCATATATGTAAGATATTCTTTTGAAATCCCTCAATAAAATTACCTTAAAATTCCCAGAAACTTATTAAAATTCTTAAAATCTACAATAACATTTAAAGTCTCTTTACGTCTTTTAAAATCCATTAAAATTATTAGAAATCTCATATAATTTTACAAAATTCTTAAAAGTTACATAAAATATTTTTTAAATTATCATAATCTCTTGACTTCTTTTAAAATTCTTGGAAATTGTATTACAACATTTAAAATTCCTTAAAGTTTCTTAAAACTCTCTGAAACCTTTTGAAATCTCTTAAAACACCCAGAAACCTTTTCAAATCACTTAAAATTTCACGAAAACCTTCGAAATCGCTTAAAATTCGTTGGAATCTCTTAAAGTTCTTAGAAACCTCTTAATATTCCTCAAAATTTCAAAACATTGAAAATCCCTTAAAATTTCTCATCTTTAAAAATTCTCTTGAAATTTCATGAATTCCGTTAAAATTCAGCGAAATATCCGGAAACACCTTAAAATTCTACGAAATCTTTTTAAAATCCTAAAAGTCTTTAGAACTTCGTAATAATTACTTGAAACTGGTCAAAATTCATTAGAAATTCCTAAAAACCTCTTGAAATACCTCTCTAAAAAAAGTAATGTAACGAAATGTCTCTAAAATCTCGGATACTTTGTTGTTTCAAACCTACTCTCTAAATTTGAATCAGTAAAATTTCATTGATTTTTTAAAGACTTGAAGTTGTAAGTAATTGTAAAATAATAAAATTTACCTCTTCCATGTGCTTCTTCTATCAATCTCTCTATGTCTTCATTATCTCCAAATAGTGGATCAATGCTATTGTGATCTGTGATATCATATCCTGAATCCACCAAAGGAGATTCGTAAATTGGATTTATCCATATTGCATCCACTCCTAGGTCTTTTATATAACCCAGGCGCTGAATAATACCTGAAATTTTAATTTAAATAAATTCTTAGGTAAATTTTTTTCAGGTCTCTGATGATGACATAAATTCACCTTGCAAATCTCCTTCACCATCACCATTACTGTCTTGAAAAGCTCTTGGCCATATTTGATATACCAGAGCCGTTTCCCACCACTCTTTTTCCTCAAGTTTTTCAGCAGTATTTTTTACAGTTAATTGAGTAAAAACTCCCACAAATAATACAATTCTGCTCAAAGTCAGCATTCTACATAGACTTAAAAATTCAAAGATTCAATTGTTAGTTACTGTTTTTTATTCTGAGTCTTAAATACCAATGTTTCATGTATTATTACTAATTAATTTTCAGTAATGAGAAATTCGCTCAGAGACGAGGGACTATTCGCTCAAAAATCGTGATTCTACTGATTCTGATTCTTCTATAAATTCCACTGATTCTCTAATACAGATTCCCCACATAGTTCTGAAAAATCTCTTAACGAGCCATTGATTCTGAATCGATTACAAATATGGAAAATCATTGATTCATCCATAGTGAACGGCCCCTCGCTCAGAGAGAATAATTAAATATATTATTCAGAGAATTTTCTATGAGCCATCATTAGCGTTATTGGCTGATATGAAAATTTGCTTCTATGGATGTAAATGACAGGCTGCGGGATGTTTGACAAGCATATCTCGTTGCCGATTGCAAAGCATTCACGAAAATAAAGAAAATAAAAAAAGTAAAAAGTTCTAGTTTGTAAACTAAAATTGTGTAATTATTGCAGACAAATATTCGAGGTCGAAAAACATTATTTTAGTGCACATAAACAGCATCTTCATCACTATATTCAACCAACATGTCATTCAAAGTGATTAATTCCCCAAAAAGTAGGAATATTTATAACAATATTTCTATTTCAAATTTTTTACCATATTAGAATTTATTTTATATGTTGTAAACACATTTTATAAAAATATGTATACTTTTGAATTAGGACCTTTAATTTTTTAAAACTGTCTTTCAATTCGGCATAGTATTTTGTTATAATATTTACATGATTTTTTTCAAATGGAAGCACTGATCATTTGAATACACATGAAGGCAAAGAAAAAATTTTAATTGTAATAGAAGTCACCTTTGATTTTTAAATTTATCTACTCTTGAACTCACTTTTGATATTTTTCAAATTTAAAAATAATTTGCAGCCACCTGAAACTTGTGTGAGAACTGTCGCAAATGAGCTCAAACTACATTGTAGTTGGCTTGCCAAGAGTGTTGTCTACCCCTTCTGGCAGCATTCCTAAAAGATCTTATGTCAGTATGTGCTAAACATACTAAACATAGCATTTTTATTTTAAGACCCTCCCGACCTTGAAAATCGAAGTCATTAACAGACGAAGGGTCATTTTCTTCATCCCCTACAGGAGATTCTACCCTTCAAATCTACAGGGTGACCACAAGATTCAATTTTTCAATTTCCCTGACATTTCCCTGACATTTCCCTGACTTTTCCTTGACTTTTCCCTGACTTTTCCCTGACTTTCAGACAAATTTCCCTGAGAGAAAAATATTAAAAATTTGTATAAATTTTCAATAATAATACTATTGAAATTTTTTTTAAATTTCGTATAATATCACTTTAAATCTTTTGAAATTTAAAATCATTTCACAACATTTAACATTCGTAAAAATCTTTCGAATTTACAACAACTTTTGAAAAGATTTCTTAAAATTCATTGATATTTCTTTTGAAAATTTAAATTTTGAAAAATTCTTAGAAACATCTTAAAATTACACGAAATCCCTTAAAATTTGTTAATATTTCATGAGATCCCTTCAATTTTTACTAATCTTTTTAAAATTCCTCAAAATCATTTCAAATCCTTTAAATTCCTCAAAAAATTTCAAAATTTTTTTTAAATCTCTTGAAATATTTAAAAATTCCACGAGGAACTTTAATACCACTTAAAATGCGTCAAAATCTCTCTCTCTTGAAATTCCTAAAAACATCTTTATATATCTTAAAATTCCACTATACAATATTTAAAATTCCATGAAATCCTTTACAATTATTTTACAAAATCGTTTAAAAATCATAAAAATCTCATGAAATTCTTTAAAATTCCCTAAAGTGCAAAAAAAAACTCTTGAAAAAAAAACAAAAACAAAACAAAAACAAAAAAAAGAAACAAAAAAAAAACAAACAAAAAAAACAAAATCCCTAGAAGGCAAAAAAAAAACTCTTGAAAAAAAAACAAAAAAAAAACAAAAAAAAAACAAATAAAAACAAAAAACTCTTGAAATTCCTTAAACTTCTACAAAATCTTTTATAAATCATAAAATTTTGTGAAATCCTCTAAAACTCCACAAGGAATTTTAAAATCTCTTAAAATGCACAAAAATTTCTTTAAATTATTGGAAACCTATTGAATCCCTTAAATTTCGCTGAAATCTTTTGAAATTCCTACAAACATCTTTAAATATTTTAAAATTCCACTATACAATATTTAAAATTCCATGAAATCCTTTACAATTATTTTACAAAATCGTTTACAAATCATAAAAATCTCGTGAAATTCTTTAAAATTCCCTAAAGTGCATTAAAATCTCTAAAAAATACTCTTGAAATAAAAAATCTCACAAAATCTTTTAAAAATAAAAAATGATTTGAAATTTTTTAAAATTATATAAGGACTATTAAAATTCCATAAAATCATTTTTAAAATGTCAAAATTACTTACAATTTTTACACGCTTCTTAAAATTCTTTAGAATTCCACGAAAAATTTTTAAATCCCTTAAAATACGTAAGAAACTTTAAAAATTTTTGAAAACTTTTCAAAATTACCTCAAATTCCACAAATTTTTAGAAAATCATAAAAATCTCGTGAAGTCCTTTAAAATTTCTCAAGGAACTTTAAAATTCCTTAAAATTCTTTGAATTCCCAAAACTTCCTTAAAAATCTCTTAAAATTTCATGAAGTCCTTTTAAAATTCACCTAAATCTTTTAAATATTATACAAATCTCTTGTATCACTTAAAATTCCTAAAAAAAAACCTCTTAAACCTCAAAATTCATTCTCCATTTTACTTAACAAACATTATAGATAAATATTTATAATCTTTTTTCAAATATAAGACGACATTCAGAGCGAAAAAATATTTAATTTCGACATTTTTTTAATAAAACGAAGAATTTAAAATCTAACTTCAAAATTTAATATTTTCATTTTACTTAAAAAAATATTTGAAATAGATATTTTCTCGCTCTGTACGCATAATTCTAGTTAAAAAATAATTAATTCTACAGAGGGAAAAAATTTGAAATTTAATATTTATTGAGAAAAATGAAGAAATCGAATTTATCTTAAGTTATTTTTTTCATCTATTAGTGTAACAAGAGTATTTTTGTGGGAAGTAAAAAATCATTAATTTAAACAACATTTAATGTATGTATATTTTTTGCACTTTCAATTCATACAATAATCGCTCTTAGGCGGTCTCGACTTATAATATATACTTTTGGGCCAAATTTTTTCTAAATCTTACAAAATGGCTCGATTACATCTTATTATAAAAAAATAATAATATATTATACCAACGTAATAAATTACAATCATAATTTATCTTTGCCTTGACCTCTATTACATTAAAGATAATAAGAAAAATATTTCAGTTATCATTTACTATTAAATAAAAATTGTTCTGTTATAATGAATAAATATATATGTTTTAACTAGTCAAGAATTTTAAGCAGATTGTCTCGTTTGATAAAAAGGAGTATAATATTCCAAAAGTAAAAAAAAAAAAAAAAAAACAAAAGTTTTCACCTGGATTGTCATTATTTCATTCGATTTGCTTCTCTACTGTTTCTTCAATTATTGTAAACGGAGACCATTTTGGGAAATTTAGAAAATTTTCTCTGCTCTTGTCACTTTTCCTCAAAGGAGTTTTTAACGACAATAACAATTTTATTAGCATGTTTTTTTCAATTTGCAATGCTTCTTGCTCGAATAATTGCTTTTTTGAGTTTTCGCTATTGAAATATTTAATCAATATTAATAATCATAACTGCTTTTCATTCGAGCAACTAGGGCATAGAATTTAATATTCTCTTCTGTATTTTATTATTTTATTTTAATCGTAGTTTTACGAGTGTAGACAAAAAATGATAAAACTTTTTAGAGAGTAAATGGAAAGGGAAATTTTAATTTCAAATTAGAGATTCTTGTTACAAATATTCACCCGCCGGTTGAAAATGTTGAAGTTGAAAAGAATTTGGCTGAGATACCTTAAAAAATTTTTATGGAATAATATAAATAATAATTCAAATAATTTGGTACTAATTGCAACTTAATTTTTTATTTCAAAAGAATTTTTATTTTGTTTGCCAATGAATTAGTTGAAATTATAAAAAAGATAAATCCTACTTTTTGCAAATTCAAAATTTTCTTTTGAAAATTTCTTTTTTCTGGAATCAAATACCTTAATTATTAATTTTATTTCAATAGCGATCCCTCTGATGCCTTACAAATCAAAACTTAATATAACTTCGTTGTACTAAATATAGTATTCCATTTTAAACTAACAAAGTGGTTCATGAAAAGCAGGTTTGTCTGTACAAATTTAACAATGATCATCAGGCAGGTTTTCGCGAAACCATGTTACTTATTAACTAAATATTAATAAAGAGACGGAGAGAAAGATTTATTAGGATTTTTCCAGAAAATAATGGAGTTTCTATTTTTTATAAGCCTATTGTAGAATTTATATTTAAAAAATGTTTCCAGAGATAAATTCTACATAATTCTTGTATAACTTTTAAAAATTAGAAAATGTAATAGTATTTTTTAAGAAATTAATTAAAATATTAGATAATTTATGTATGTTTGATCTTTCATTCGATATATATTTTGTATAAGCCTGATATAAATTCTTGTATTTGGAGAACCTTTTTATTGAATTTTTGATTAAAAGTAGGATCGAAGATTTATTTACATCTCTATGATTTCTTGAATGAATGAATGAATAAGAGGATTGATAGACATATTCTACGATAAATAATAGAACTGTATTATATACATATTTTATACTTAAAAATATAACCTGCTGGCGAAAATTAATAAATAAAATTAAGTACACGTTTCGCTTACTGTAAAAAAAAAACTTAGATTCAGAGAATTGACAAACAAACTGTTATAAATAATGTTGAAAATTCTCCCTCATAATTATACATATATTAATTCTGAGGGAGAATGAATATTTTTATCTCAACTTTCAGGAGTTCTGATTTTTCTTTTTTATTCCTTTAATCAGCTCTAATGAAAGTGCATAAACCGGGGAGAGATTTATGCATCTTTTAATTAACAGGATGTTTTATGGCCAGTACAATAATTACACAGTTTTTTGCTTCAATAAACGACAGCACAATATAACGTGACCTACATGTACATATCCATGTAAATTGTACAATCCATCTATGTATTTTAAACAAAGATTTCATTAGTTAATAATTAGATAGTGGAATATTTATAGCATTGTCTGTTTCTTGTTATAGGTTTCTCTCAGTCGTAATTCAACGATGATTCCTGTCACAACTATCATGTTATGGTAACATACAATATATATTTATATAATAATAAATATTATTATATAAACAACGTAGTTAGATTGATTCTATATGTAGAATATATAATCCATGTATCAACGCTCTTTGATAAACTTACATCAAATATTCAATATTCAATTATTCAATCCGCAAATTGGTTTTTCAAAACTCGAATCTATAGAACGCAGTTCAATAGATTGGTACAGTCATTCCTTACACCGAAAAGATTAATTAACGTATAATGTATACAAATTTTTATATTATCTTATGCATTTTTATATATATTTGCATTTTTATTTATGGGATTAAAAGTATTTATGTTTTTTTTTACTATCGCTTATTAGGTAGAGTAGTTTGGAAAATAATGTGAAAATCTGCAAAATTGAAGATTTTATAAATAGCAACAGTTTTAAATATTGAATTTTTGTATAGATTATCTTTATTTTGAAATAAAACAATTAAAAATACCTATTAAAGGAAAAGTCATATGTTAAAACTACTTTTTAAAAATATATAAGTAGTTGTACTAAGCGGTTACGGGACCACTTATCCGTCGAGCAAGGTTCTGGTCCATGCTAAATTACCACCGGCTGGTACCATCACCAGTCGGTATTGTACTTTAACTATACTTTAACATTATTTTAAAATTACTTTAACATTAATTTAACATTACGTTAACGTTACTTTAACATTATTTTAACAATACTTTAGCAATACTTTAACAATACTTTAACATTATTTTAACATTACTTTATCTATACTTTAACATTACTCTAACTATACTTTAATATTAAATTAACATTACTTTAACATTACTTTAACAGTACTTTAACATTACCTTAACTATACTTTAACATCAAATTAACATTACTTTATCATTACTTTAACAATACTTTAACAATACTTTAAAATTACTTTAACTATACTTTAACATTAAATTAACATTATTTTAACATTAATTTAACAATACTTTAACAATACTTTAACTATACTTTAACTATACTTTAACTATACTCTAACATTACTTTAACATTACTTTAATGTTAAAGTAACTTTAAAGTAATCTTAAAGTATAGTTAAAGTAGTGTTAAAGTATTGTTAAAGTAATGTTAAAATATTATTAAAATAATGTTAATTTCATGTTAAAGTATAGTTAAAGTAATATTAAAGTATAGTTAAAGTATTGTTAAATTAATGTTAAAGTAATGTTAATTTCATGTTAAAGTATAGTTAAAGTAATATTAAAGTATTGTTAAAGTAATGTTAAAGTAATGTTAAAGTATTGTTAAAGTATTGTTAAAGTAATGTTAAAGTAATGTTAAAGTATTGTTAAAGTAATGTTAAAGTATTATTAAAGTAGTGTTAAAGTATTGTTAAAGTAATGTTAAAATATTATTAAAGTAATGTTAAAGTATTGTTAAAGTAATGTTAAAGTATTATTAAAGTAGTGTTAAAGTATTGTTAAAGTAATGTTAAAATATTATTAAA
>CAJFCO010000183.1:816034-830065 GCA_904066015.1 Synergus gifuensis
TGTTAAAGTAATGTTAAAGTATTGTTAAAGTAATGTTAAAGTATTATTAAAGTAGTGTTAAAGTATTGTTAAAGTAATGTTAAAATATTATTAAAGTAATGTTAAAGTATTGTTAAATTAATGTTAAAGTAATGTTAATTTAATATTAAAGTATAGTTAAAGTAATGTAAAGTATTGTTAAAGTAATGTTAAAGTATTGTTAAAGTAATTTTAAAGTATAGTTAAAGTAATGTTAAAGTAATGTTAAAGTATTGTTAAAGTAATATATATTAAAGTATTATTAAAGTAACGTTAAAATATTATTAAAGTAATGTTAAAGTATTGTTAAAGTAATGTTAAAGTAATGTTAAAGTATAGATAAAGTATAATGTTAAAGTAATTTTAAAGTATTGTTAAAGTATTGCTAAAGTATTGTTAATGTAATGTTAAAGTATAGTTAAAGTATTGTTAAATTATTGTTAAATTAATGTTAAAGTATAGTTAAAGTACATTACCGACTGGTGATGGTACCGGCCGGTGGTAATTTAGCATGGACCAGAACCTTGCTCGACGGATAAGTGGTCCCGTAGCCGCTTAGTACAACTACTTATACAATATACTTAAGGGTGTTGGACCCAAGTATTAGACTCAAAATTCTATTCTCCATTTTACTCAACGAAAATTATAAATAAATATTTTTGCGTAGAGCGAAAAATTCGAAATCTAACTTCAAAATTGAATATTTTCATTTTACTCACAAAAAATTTGAATTAGATATTTTCTCGCTCTGTACGCATAATTCTAGTTAAAAATTGATTAATTCCACAGAGGGAAAAAATTCTAAACTTATAATATTTTTTGAGTAAAATGAAGAAATCGAATTTTTATATCAGAACTTTACTCCAACACCCTTAAATGAAATTATGAAATGCAAATTTTTCTATAAATAATACATGCTCAATTTTGTGCACAACTTCCACACGAATTTCTATTTGGCATTAAATCAATTGCAACTACTTCGATGAAAATTGCATTTCAATCGCTACATTTTCTCTCTCTCGCTCTCTTTCTCTCTCACTCTTAAGAGATAGGAATTCGAACCATATAGGAAAATTGGTAACATTCTCGTCTCTACGATTAGATTGTATAGAGTGAAGATAGTTTAGTTAAGATAGTTTATTTTCCTAAGTTATTTTTGTTCTAATCTAGATTTCCCTAGAACACAGATTTAGGTCTTTTAGATGAGTATAGCGTTCAGGTAAAGTTAGATTGAAATGTCAAGAGATTTAGTCTAATATAGTTTATATACAGGTGTAAATTTACAAAAAGAGTGTGGCCAGCCCTTGTTAGAAAGAGATAGAGAAGTTGGAATAAAATTTTACCTAAAAAGGAAATATCCTTCGAACCATTTTAAATCTGAATACTTTCTTTTGCAATGAAAACACTTTTTAGTTAAATAATCTAAATTTCAACATTAGCAACATTTTTAAAATAATTTTAGAGATTTAACTTCTCTCCTTATTCTGTTAATTATGTTTCCAAACTTTCGAAAAAGATTTTCTTTAATTTTTTAATAGACCAAAAAAATGGAATATGATATTTTGATAAGTTTTTTGTAGGATAAGAACTTAAAAAGAGACTAATGGATATTTTAGATTTATGATAAAGATTCCTTGATTTTATGGAATGAAAAATGTTTTCAATTAATTTTCACACATCCTTTGAATTTATTCATGAATACTTGTAACTTAAAGTGTTTTTTAAAGAACAATGATTAATGGAACTCTCAAAGTTATTTCTTGAAATAAAAAGCAAAATAATCATTGTTATTCGTTGATTTATTCTTTCGTTGTAACAGATTTTTACTTCAGGATAAATAAGATGATTTATGAAATATACCTATTATTATAGGAGATAAATTATAAAAGTACTTGGTCCAGCTTTTAATTTTTCAACTACCATTGGTCATTTTGATTATAACGAGTTTAAAAATCAGTCAATTTTTTGGAATTGTTTTTAAATGGAAATTTTCTTTCTGCAATTTATCTCTTCATTAATAATCGAATTACGATAATTCATTAATGACTGGAACAAAAATTTAATAATTTTTAAAGCGATGTGAATAACTCGCCCAGAACTTTTTACCCTCATGCACAATTAATGTAAATTTCTTGAGACTTTATGTAATCTGAATAGGGAGTCACTGGCTTGCGAGCGTTCCAGAAATTTAAATTTCAAACCAAGAGTTTGCGAAAATCCTCTCACTCTAAGCAATTGTGGTCCTCAAAATTAATTAAACATTTCCTCCTAAATAAAAATAACTAATTCTCATACAAATTAGTTTCTCTACTTCGTTCGAGTCTTTATTCAGTGTTTCAGAAATTCAGAATCATATTCATAATTTTTTGCTATCAAGAACCTTTGATCTATAATAATCTTCTTTAAAAAAGAGGAATTTGTGTCTAGACATTTTTCATGTTCAATAATGCTTGAATATGTTTTAATATACTTGATTAAGTGGTCATAAACCTTTTAATGTTTGATTTAAAATTATTTTTTAACTTTATTTGCTCAAACTGGACACTTTTAAAAATTGGAATATGCATTTTTTGTTTAACTTTAAACGTTTTTTTTTAGTTTTTCTAGGCATATCAAAAGCAAAGTTAATTAACTAGAATTACATAAGTAATTATTAAATATCGAACGAGAAAATTCGAATCGAACTTTAATTTATGTAAAAGATGTATGCAACATTATTGGTCCGTATTATAAAATGACTACGAATTTTCTACAATTGTATAGAGTTAAAATTGGGCCAGCCACGAAAAGTGGTGCATAGCAGAGCTGTGCGGGATTCTTGATATTTATCGATAGAAGATTTTTATATCGTAAAGCATCTTTACAGTTTTGACTCATCTTGACAACGTTGTGATCATAAGACGATTTTTATATAGTTTTTAAACGAATATTTTTGATAAAAAAATACAAGTTGGCAACTAAGCACATTCTAGCAATATTAAATACTAATCATTGAACTAACGGATAAATATTGTTTACATTGTGAAATATCAAAAAATTTTCATTAATACATACGTCTTTCAATCACAAGACATTGAAAGGATTCCGAATTATTATTTCCTAAGAATTTATCATGGAACTACAGATGTTTCGAGTTCAAAGAATAATAAAAAAAAGTTCATCCTTGTGATAAAATGTTCACATCGCAATATATAGTATTAACTTTTCTTATTACTATTTCGATCACTAGATCTCTACAAGACTTTGATTGAAGATGAAATAGGATTACATTTGGGCCTCAGGAATTCAACTCAAATAAATCTTAACTTTAACCCTTTTCTAGTCAAAATTAAAATTAAAATTATTTTTTCTTTTACATATTTCTGTAAATAAAAAATATTTTTAAAATTAGATAATTTAGAAATTATATTGAACTTTTTCATTTTGTTGGGCGTCGTAAGGCCTAAATGTGGTTCCAAATGATTTGAAACTGATTAAATTGATGGACGTATCGCGCGATCTTGTTTACAGATTATCACTTCGACGCTTTGTTGTAGAGTTTTAATAGCATAAAGCTATTATTAAGTATAATATTTAGATTCTTATTCCTGTCATTTATCAAAATAACTATTGTTTTATTGTATCTTTACACGTTCTGCTGTGTAATACAGCTAAGAACAAGATACAAGAATATCAATTTGTAGAATCATCAAAGATAACAATAGTCTCGTTATGTCTAGATAGAGAAATTATTTTTTCATGCAATTCTTTTCTGTCAAAATATTCTGTTTTGATGGACTTGCGAGAGTCACGGGAGAAAATTTCAGACAAATGAAAAAAAACCAGCCTCTAAATAGTAGAAATAAAAATATTAATTTTAATTAATCGTAAATAATTATTAAACATTCCTAGGATTAAAACTAAGCCTCAACTGTTTCTAAATTGTGCTTCAATCTCTATATTTCTCTGAGTGGATAGTACAGTATAAAGAGGTGGATTTAGGAGAAAATCCAGACCATTTCTTTGACCGTATGAGATTTCAGAAGCTTACTTCCGATCTTTCCTGATATTTCATTACCTTGAAAGTTTAAAATGTACACTTAGACAGTAGACGCTTAATTTAAAATTAATTTAACTAATTACAAATATTAATTTTAAAAAATGTTGATATATTTAACAAAAACTACTATTCACATGAAAATCACTTGATTAAAATAGATTAGCTTGATTATACTCAGGATTTCAATTTATTTGCCTTCCTGAATACACGGAAAAGATCAATTTTCGGATCCTATCAGAAAGTTAGAAACTTTAGGGTCGTGATTCTCACAAGTCAGAGTCATCAGTGTCAGAAACTCAATTTATTTTCTGCCATTGTAATTCATGACATTAAAGTATAGTCTACCTTTGTCATCTTTCTGCTTAAAAACTCTCCTTGAAGAATCAGGGGCTAAATATTAATCGTAGTATTTTTAATCAATGTAATAAAGATAATGTATTTAAGAAAATATACGTAAAGGCAATGGTTTAGAATTGTTTATAATACATATTTTCAGCAATTATCTACATTTCATTTTAAACAATTAAGCAAATAATTAATCAATTATTTCCCGTTATTTTAATTCCGTGATTTTTTCTTGGAAGCGGTTTATATTTTCAAATTTAAATACGTGACTTGGACTTATTGTATTTCCATTTTTCTCTTTTCTTTTTTAAACTTGCTTTAACAAGTGAAGTTATAACTAATTAACGAATATTACATTAAATTTTCTTTTAATTCACAACCAAATAAATTTTTATTTAAATTATTAAAATAATATAAATTATTTTTTTTTTATTTTGACCTGATTTGAGAAATTCCCTTTTTTAAGTGTTTCAAGCCGAAGTCCTTCGAGTCGGATATTTCGATCCAGATATTTGTCTCATGATCGAAGGCAGTGATGAACGTTAAAAATGATTACTCTCGATCAAAAGACAGGTCCAGAACCCAAAAAAGCCTTATCTCCCTTTAATTGCTTCCTACCTTATAATTAACGTAAATTTCTACATCTTGATTCATCAAAATGTATCTACATTCGTTTCGTAAACGAAGCTGCTGACGACTAGTCTTAACTGAACGTGCAAAAAATAACGATTATTGCCTAGTATTTTTTACTTAAACTAGTAATTTTAATTAGTTAGGTACTATAATTAAGGTTTGTTCAGTGACCCTCATTCTAAAATTTACGTGAGCTATAACATTTTCATCAGAAAGTCGATATTTTATTTTTTTAAGTTGAATTCTCAGATCGCCGCTGAAAGTCGCATTTTTCAATATTTTCTAATTAAATAAATTCGATGTCCCGCTTAATCTGTAACTGATGTATCTCACTCTTGTCGGTTCCACATACGTTGCTGTCTTCTGGAAAAAATTACAAGTTAGATTGTTGTTAAAATCTCAACTTTGTTAAATTAAACTGCGAAATTCACAGGATGGGGGTTTAATCGAATTTTGTGGTTGATCCTGTCAACTATCAACCCGTCGAGCATGCAAAGAAAACGGGTTGCCTATGGAAAGGCGTTTTGGCGTATTTTATGTATTTTTTACTTGAATAAATTTAATTACTTATATTATGATGAGGTTGAAAAAGATAAAGGTTTGGAAAAGAAGAATAGAAGAAGTGAAAAAAGGCACTTGGATAAATTAAATTTTTTTAAAGGAAAATTAAAAGTTTTAAATGTTTATACGATATTTAATTAAAGTTACTTTATATTCACGATTAAAATTCAAATGATGCAAATGCTTTATGGTTATTTAAATTTACTAAAAATTGTATTTTCCATAAGGAAGCAATAACAGTGCTTGTTTTATGGAAAATATTACCACAACTGTGGTGATTAATAATTGGTTGAAATTTTTATTGAATTGCGGTCTTATTATAGGAAATTAATATTGACCCGTATTGTTCAACTGGGGCATATTCAAATTATTTATAATTACCATTATTAATGAATGATTAACGATTGTAAAACTATGGAATTATTGGCAAAATTCTTTAATTATCATCTCACTAAAATTAATTGAAAATTAATAAGATTTATTAAAGTATTTTAAAATAATTAAAACAAATTATTTGTGGTCTTCTATAAAAATTACTATTATATTAGGATTTGTATTAGAACTATTTCGAAGGGAAAGTTCAGTTAATGGCGATGTTGAACACTTTCAAAATAAATCGATATTATCAGCGTAATTGACAGTTCCCTAACAAAGT
This sequence comes from Synergus gifuensis, assembly GCA_904066015.1. Taxonomy (NCBI): domain Eukaryota; kingdom Metazoa; phylum Arthropoda; class Insecta; order Hymenoptera; family Cynipidae; genus Synergus; species Synergus gifuensis. Next base: position 822,286 of record CAJFCO010000183.1, read on the forward strand.
TTTCCTTTATTCCAAAATGGAAATTCTTTATTGCTTTCAACGCTCTTTTTAAAAATAAACTACCGTCAAAGTGAGGCAACACTGAGAAGGGTTTTAAATACACTTCAAGGCTTTAGTTTCCCAGGAAACGATAACTACTTCAGTGAACTCACCACTCTACTGAAATTTCATCTCGAAAAATATATTAGCAGTATATAAATAAAATTACTTTTTTATTATAAAAAATAGTATTACTTTTTTTAATTTTATATGAAACAATTTTTCATGTTACATCTAAGATAATTCTATTAAAATAAAGAATACTTACTGAAAAAAATGCTCCTTAAGCAAATTTTTTTGTTTCCAAAAAACATTTTATGCATTGTAATTGGTGGTAGGCCGTTTTTAAAAATTAATGCAGCACTTTAGAAGCCCTTGATAACACCGTAGGCCTCGAGAGTAGACATCACGAGGTAGAACAACCATAAGGAAAACAGGAACATGGAAGTAACAATTTTTGGTGCCATTGGTCCACCTAATTCACCACCGATGGCTTTGGATCTTCTTAGCATTAGGACTATTATCACCAGACAGGCTTCCGAGCAGAATAGTGTAACGGAAAATGCCAAACTTTAACAGATAAAATATATAACATTAGAATCACGTAATTAAATAATTAAAAAAAGACACTACATATTGCTTATTAGAAATCTAAATATTTAATCTAACTAGCAGACAAACACGCGCGTTCCGCGCGCGATTATTTTGTTTTTCTTTTTACAACTTCCAAGTCATTCCAAAACTAATCAGATTTGAAACTATTATGTATGCGAAATTTTTTTTCGTGACATTGTTAGAGAGAAACCACTTTTTTAGAAAGGACAAGAGCTTTCTAGAAATTTTAAGGGAATTTGACGATTTTTAAGTTATTCTTACGAAATTCAAAAGAGTTTTAGGATTTTAAACATATTTCCTGGAATTTTAAGGGATTTTAGGATATTTCATGAAATTTTAAAGGAATTTTAAAAATTCTTAGCGATTTTAAAAGGCATTCTAAATGTTTTGAAATTTGGAGAAATTTTAAGAGGTATCTAAGAATTTAAAAAGATTTCAATGATTTTCAGCTATTTCTAATGTTTTCGTGAAATTTTAAGGAATTTCAAAAGGTTTGTAAGAATTTTATCGGGTTTTAAGGAATTTTAAATGTTACCCTGGAATTTCAAAGAATTTTAAGATATTTTAAAAGATTTCTAAGAATTGAGAGGTATTTTATTGAATTTTATGAAATTTCTAATAATTTTAAGTGATTTCAAGAGATTTTTGAGAATTTTTGAAAGATTTCATAGAATTTGATAAGATTTCTAATGGTTTTAACGAATTTTAAAGATATAAAAGTATTTTAAATATTACCGTAGAATTTCAAGAATTTTTAAAAATTCGTCAGGGAATTTTATGGAGAAATTTCAAAAGATTTTTACGACTTTAAAAAGATTTAGTAGAATTTAAAAGGATTTCAAAGGCTGTACATTTTTTAAGGGCTTTCAAGAAATCAGTCGATTTTTGAAAGAAATTGTGGAATTTTTATGCATTTCATGGAATTTATGAGATTTATAATAATTCTAAAAGATTTCAAGAGATTTTTCAAATTTTAAAAAAATTTTGTAGAATTGTTAATTATTTCATGGAATTTGACGAGATTTTTAATCATTTACAGGGATTTTAAATGTTAAAGAATTTCAAGACGTTTCTAGGATTTTTTTTAGAAATTTTCATGAATTTTAACGTGTATTTCAAAAGATTTATGATTTTGGAAATTTTTGTAGAATTTTAAGGGATTTCATGGCATTTTATGCTAACAGAATTCAAGAGATTTTAATGATTTTTACAAGACATCGCATTTTTAAGGATTTTATTAAATTTTATGAGATTTCTACTAATTTTAATGGATTTCAAAGGATTTTTATGATTTTTTAAAAATATTTTGTAGAATCTAAAAGGATTTCGAAGTTATTTGTAAAATTTTAAGAATTTTCAAGAGATTTTTCTAGTTTTTAAAATATTAAAATTTTTTTAAGAATTTCATGGAACTTGATGAAATTTCTAATGATTTTAAAAGATTTTAAATGTTAAGAAATTTGAAGAGGTTTCTAGGAATTTTTAGAAATATTCACAAATTTTAACATGGATTTCAAGAGATTAATGATTTTGAAGGTTTCTGTGAATTTTTAGGGATTTTCAAGAGGTTTCTAGGAATTTTAAGATTTTTTAACAAATTTTAAAGAATTTCGAAGATTTTTGTGAAATTTTAAAGGAAAACATTTTTTAATTTCTTTTTTTGTTCCTACAACTTCAAGTCATTCAAAAGCCAATCAGGTTTGCAACAACAATGTATGCGAGATTTTCGAGACATTTCGTGACACCAGTTTTTTAAGATAGGATATTATTCCCAGGACTATTAGGAACTCTATATTTTCAGACAGAAAAGAGAGAAAAACTGTAAAATAAAATCCAACATCCAAAGCTGAGTAAAATGATTCTCAGAATGTATTTAAAATGTAAAATGCAAAATAGGTTTACAAAATCTATTTAAAATGGAAAATAGAAAATGGTTTTCTATCTTCTATTTAAAATGAAAAATGCAAAATGCATATTTGAAGTAGGTACGTTAGTAAAAAATGCAAAAAGGATTTTGATTATTTTTAATAAGGTTTAATTCCATTTCTAAAGTCAATTATAAATTATAATTACGTAATAAAATTTCTTAAAGAATAATTACATATTTTTAATTGTAATAAACCGTTAATCAAAACTTATAATACTTATCGACGTAAAACAGACAAAAGTAAACTTTATAAGTCAAAAACGAATATTTTGGTTCTTTTCGATATACAGAATCAGAATTCATGCTTTAAAGCAGAAACCCCCCATAATTTTTTTTTTGACCTGTAATTATCTAACTTATCTAGAGAAGAACCAAAAAAAATGGAAAAATGGTATTTTAAGTGGGAAATAGGTTGAAAATCTATTTAGAATGGAAAATGCAAAATGGGTTTCTTCTTTCTATTTATAATTCCCAACATATAATGCTTGTTATGATGACCACTTTTCCGAAAAGAAAAAATTAAGGGTGTTGGATCCACGTTCTAATCTGAAAATTCGATTTCTTCATTTTACTCAAAAAATATTAAATTTAGAATTTTTTCCCTCTGTAGAATTAATCAATTTTTAACTAGAATTATGCTTACAGAACGAGAAAATATCTAATGCAAATATTTTTTAATAAATTTAAAAATATTCAATTTTGAAGTTAGATTTTGCATTCTTCATTTTATGCAAAAAATATCGAAATTAAATATTTCTCTATAATTTTCGTTGAGTAAAATGGAAAATGAAATTTTGAGCTTAACACTTGGGTCCAACAGCCTTAAGATACTGGTATTTTCTATAGAATGTAGTTGCATTGACTTTATCTTATCGAACTTATGATTACCCTAGAGAAAGCTTTGAATTGAAATTCATTCCGAATCAATCCGAATCATTCCGGAATTTGTATGCTATAACCAAAAAGTTTCATTCCGATCTAATCCAGAGGAAGTTTTTAATCCGAATTAATCCGAAACCCATTCAAAAGCAATTCGAACCTTTAATCCGAATGAATCCGCCAATCCGAATTAAGCAGAATGAATCCGAACTTTCAATTCGAATGAATCTGGTTAATCAGGACTTTCAATCCGAATGAATTCGTATTAATCCCGTCTATCCGAATCAGTTCGACTAATTCCGAAAAATTCTGATTCATTCGGATTGACCTGATTTATTCGGATTGAAAATTCGGATTCATTATGATTAATTCGGATTGAAGGATTCTTTTGGATTAAAGGTTCTGATTGATTTTGAATGGTTTTTTTTTGCATTAGATCAGAATGAAACTGTTTGGTTCGGTAACAAATTCCGGAATGATTCGGAAAATTTGGGATTAATTCGGAATGAATTTCAATCCGAAGCTTTCGCTAGGGTACGACTTGATCTTTTATAGCTCGAGTAGAAAATATCAAACATAATGTTTCTACATTTTTTATCAAGCATTAGAAAAAAGGTAAAAGGTTTTTGAAATATTTTTAATAGAGATACTATTATTTTTTGTGTGATATTCAGAGCTGGGTAACTATTTGAAATTAATTCATTTCAAATATAGGTATTAGAAGTGCAAAATTCCATTTTCTATTTTGTATTTTAAATAGAAAAAAGAAACTCATTTTATATTTTCCACTTAAAATACCATTTTCCATTTTTTTGGTTCTTCCCTGGATAAATTAGATAATTACAGGTCAACAATAAAAAAAATTCGTGGGGGTTTCTGCTTTAAGGCCATGTAAGACTTACCGGATCCCTATCTAACCGACATTTTTTTCTCTGCAATGCTACGTCTACACTTATTAAATGTGTTTTTTTATATTAAATTGAAAATTTCTAAAATTACAGCTAAAGCATTAAGGTATGTTTACCTGGTCCTAAATATTGACATTTATAAAAATTTTTTTTTTATTTTTTTATTTTTACAAAAATGTAAGACCAGATAAACATACCTTAGCCATACCTTAGCCATACCAGATAAACATACCTTAAGGCCATGTAAGACTTACCCGATCCCTACCTCACCGACATTTTTTTCTCTGCAACCTTACTTGTACATTTATTGAAATATCAAATTGAAAATTTATAAAATTAAAGAAACTATGCTAAGGTATGTTTATCTGGTCTTAAATTTTTGTAAAAATGAAAAAAAAAATTTTCGACAAAATTTTTTTTTTATAAATGTCAATATTTAGGACAAGATAAACGTACTTTATTGCTTTAGCTGCAATTTTAGAAATTTTCAATTTAATATCTCAATAAATGTAGACATAGCGTTGCAGAGAAAAAAGTGTCGGTAAGGTAGGGATTGGGTAAGTCCTACATGGCCTTAATGCATGAATTCTGATTCTGTATATCGAAAAGCTCCAAAAAATTCGTTTTTGACTTATAAAATTTGCTTTTGTCTGTATTACGTCGATAAGTATTATAAGTTTTGATTAAGGATTGATTGCACTTAAAAATATATAATTATTTTTTTAATAAAAGTGACTCAAATGTATAACAAAAATTCGTTTAATAGTAATTTACAATAAAATTATGAAAAAGCAAAGCAAAAAAGTTAGTTGCGTAAAAGAAATCAAAATGTGGTATTTAGAACTCAGAAAATTCGTGTTTACCGATGTAAAGTCGAAGACATGTATGCCTTATTGCGCAAAGAATAATAATTATTCTTTAAGAAATTTTACGTAATTATAATTTATAATTGACTTTGGAAATGAAATTAAACTTTATTAAAAGTAATAAAAATCCATTTTGCATTTTTTACTATCCTATTTCAAATATGCATTTTGCATTTTTCATTTTAAATAAAAGATAGAAATCCATTCTCTATTTTCCATTTTAAATAGATTTTGTAAACCTATTCTGCATTTTACATTTTAAATACATTTTGAGAACCATTTTACCCAGCTCTGGTGATATTATATTATACTCAGAAAAGTAGAAACAAATATTTTACAGTCTTAAAATAAATATATGGAGGCTCGTATTATAATTTACATGTAGATATAAATATTGTTTGTTAGATAAGATTTTCTTTAAGCAAAAGGAATTGAATCTTGAAAATATTTTGTCACTCCCCTATCCCTTTGCCAAAAAGTTATTCTGAAACTTCCCCATATTCACACACATATATATATATTTAGTTCACACCCCATATCACTTTTCAATCAGAGACGTGGATTGTGGGGTGTGACCAAATATTTTTTAAATACTTTTTTCCGGTAAAAATTCTATCTTCCGAGAGAGGTGTATGGCGAATAGTGGAGAAGGAACAGAGAAAGTTAATTAAATTAAATTTCCGTAACTTCTGAATGAGACCGTGGGAAGGGATAAGTCGAGTGTGGAGGGGAAGAGATGGAGGGAGGGAAATATGAAAAGAGAATAAGAGTGGTGGTAACTGATATAGGGGTGAAGTGAAAAAGTAGTGTATTTCTAAAAAAAATGATTATTAATACAATAAATAAAAGAGGAAAAGTGATGATATTATACTTACTTGCCCGGTTTGACTTCAAATACCTCTCCCTTGCAAGCATGGTAGATGGCAGCTATACTCCACGCGATGCCAATTCCTAGGAAGACATTTACCGCGTTACTTCCGGTCACGTTGCCGACACTTGCATCCGCATACTTGTCCTGGCAGGCAGCCACTTTGCTCGCAAACGTGTCTGAAATAAATCATCGGTTACGATATTTGATCTCATCTCATCTTTCGCCGATTTCTTCTTTTGTGTAATATTATATTATACTTCTGACCCAAACCTTCCATTACAAATGGAATCATGACTTTTCGAAGTGGAAATGGGGAAAACTGTATTGTATCTGAATTACTTCGAATCTAGAATTTTGCGCAGCTCTAAATCGGTTTGGGGTTGGGTTGTCTACGCCGCGCCCTGTGATACGAGTTTCCCGGGCTTTGCTCTTTCCTACCCACTCTCTGATACTGGGTGCAGCCCGCCTGATTTACAGTTGCACCACGAATTCCAGGATTTGTTGGCTAAGGGTGAGGAATTTAATTAAGTGAATTTTGAGATTTCGAGAAATTAAAGTTTGTCCTGCATATAAATTGAATTTAATTATTAATTGGAGTTGAATTATAAATGTACAAAGTTTGTGTATGGAAGACTAGACATCGTAATTTCTTGAACTGGATTAATGTAATGTAGGACTGGTGTAATGTAAGACTTGTTGGATGGTCACTTAGATGAATTACAGATAGAATCTCTCTTACTCAAAGCGTCACGGGAATACAAAGATTTTCAAGTTAAGCAAGTTTTGAGGAAGTTTTACGGAAGTTTCGAAGGTTTCAAACAGGAATTGAAATAAGTTTATGGGTCGGTAAATAAAAAAGTATCAAAGCATACATTTTAACATGTATATTATTAACTACTAAATCCCTGGGTATTAAATCGTTGCAGATCACTTTGATTATCAAATTGAGATCAAAATGATCCATTTTTGCGGATCAAATCAATAATATGTGTACAACTTCATTCGCATCATAAGAATTAATTTGAACTTTCAATCTGAATGATTCCGGGCAATACGAATCAATCAGAATGAATCTGGTCAATTTGAATGAATCGGAATTTATCCGAATTTTTTGGATAATTTCTGGATATTTCTATACAAAAAACATCAAATATTGATGAAGTTCACCTAATTTGAAATATCTTAGGTTATGTTTGGGTTTTCTCAACGGAAATGGATACTTTTTTTTACAAAAAACATCAAATATTGTAACAGTTCACCTAATTTGAAGTATTTGAGGTTATGTTTGTGTTTTTTCAAGGGAAATGAATACTTCTCTACAAAAAAGATCAAATATTGTTGAAGTTCACCTAATTCGAAATATTTGAGGTTATGTTTGGGTTTTCTCAACGGAAATGGATATTTCTATACAAAAAACATCAAATTTTGATGAAGTTTAACAAATTTCAAATATTGAGGTTATATTTGGGTTTTCTCAGCGGAAATGGATATTTCTCTACAAAAAAACATTAAATATTGATGAAGTTCACCTCATTTGAAATCTTTGAGGTTATGTTTGACTTTTTTCAACGGAAATGAATACTTATGTACAAAAAACATCAAATATTGATGAAGTTTAACAAATTTCAAATATTGAGGTTATATTTGGGTTTTCTCAGCGGAAATGGATATTTCT